>BRDA01007667.1:110930-160992 GCA_036984385.1 Crenuchus spilurus | reverse complement strand
AGTATTATTTTTTTTGCATCTGTACTTTCCCACTATTGTAAGTCGCTTTGGATAAAAGCGTCCGCTAAATGTAATGTAATGTAATGTAATATATAGATAATCAGAGACATGTCAAAAATATGGTTAATTTATACATACAGTATTAGTAACTTTATAAACCTTTCTGCTACTCTGAATGTGTAGCAGAAACATTAGTCAGTGCAGAAAGGTTTAAAATAGGTTACGGTGTACTCTGTTTTTCTTTCTTTTCATGTTTCAAGAACATCATCCCACCCTTGGCTGCCCCTCCGCTCTCAGAAACTGCTTGCGGATGAGTAATACCAAGGTCTTAGTTATTTGCAGAAGAAAATCTTAAGCCATGAATTAGGCTCACTAAATTTCAGCCTCCATTTCTCTCACATTTCTGCAGTAGTCATCTACCAGTGGTGATGAGAAATGCAGCCAGATTCAGCTGTAATGTCCCAGAACTAATTTGGAGCTCCTTTTTTATGGAGACTAAAATGCACAAGCTGCAAATTATGCAAGGTGTTATGATACACACCAAGATATCATCTAATTTTAGCCAGTGCAGCACTGCCTTAGAGCTTCAAATTTAAAAAATGACAAATTGTGTTTTTCTTACAGAGAATGTGCTTAAGGGTAACAAAGATGACTGCTAAGCACTGAGAATGAGCCAGAAATGGAGCTGTTGTGTTAATAAATGAAGCACTTCTCAGATGTTTGACATAATGAATCATGACATATGTAATTTAGTCTCTGCACTAGCCTTGTCTAAGTGTCCTATTTTTGTCTCTTCCAGGTATGCCTCTGAAGCTTTCCTGAATCCCTCTATTGTACCACAATGTAAGATCAATGGACTGAACAGAGAACCAAAACCATCTCAGTGTGTCTTACTCCAAGGACGTCAAAGTTAGAAAGTTTCTTTCAAGATTCTTGACAAGTCCACAAGAGAGGAAAAGATGAAACAGAGAAAACTTCATTTTGGCGACAACTTATTCACAAGACTCAAGTGAACTCTGGGCTCTTCTATCACTTGGACAGATAAGTGAGAGACTGATATAAAAATAAAAAACTAAGCCACAAGGTTGTGCACACAGTGATAACATAGCTAATTAACTTCAGTGATGAAAATGAGAGCGATTGCAAAGGTGTTTTTGCATATCCATCTCCTATTTGGAGTGGCTAGCTCTCTGGTTATTCACTCCATGCCCTGGAGGGTACCATGTCCTCACCAGTGTGTATGCCAGATCAAGCCCTGGTATTCTCCCCAGTCTGTGTACAGAGAGGCTCCCACTGTTGACTGCAACGATCTTCTCCTTACACAGCTGCCCGTGTCCCTCCCTCCAGAGACACAAACACTCAGGTTGCAGAGCAATCTCATCAGTTCCGTGGATCAGAGCGAACTCCAAGGTCTCGCCAATCTGACTGAGCTGGATCTCTCCCACAACAGTTTCATCAGTACCCGTAACCTGAGAATCACTGACCTGCCAGCTCTTCTCAGTCTACACATGGAAGAAAACCAGCTGAGGCACCTGCCAGAGGCAGCTTTTTTTGGGCTGCCTAGCCTTCAAGAGCTGTATCTCAATCATAACAGGCTCAGAAGCATTTCTCCTGGGGCTTTCAAAGGTTTAGATCATCTTTTGAGGCTTCACCTCAACTCTAATCATCTTGTGATTATTGACAGGCGTTGGTTCCACTCTTTGCCCCAACTAGAAGTTCTCATGATTGGGGGAAATCAAGTGGACACAATCCAAGATCTCAACTTTAAACCTCTTGGATCTTTGCGCAGCCTGGTCTTGGCAGGCATGGGTTTGCGGGAAATCTCTGAGCGAGCTCTTGAAGGACTTCAAAACTTGGAGAGCATCAGCTTCTATGACAACCACCTGACCAAAGTCCCAAAAGAGGCACTGCAGAAACTTCCAGGCCTCAAATTTTTGGACCTGAACAAGAACCCAATTCAGCTAGTGCAAAGAGGGGACTTCAGGGACATGCTTCACCTGAAAGAGCTTGGCTTGAACAACATGGAGGAGTTGGTCTCCATTGAGCACTCAGCAATGGAAAATCTGCCTGAACTCACCAAGCTGGAAATTACAAACAACCCACGACTGTCATACATCCACCCTCAGGCTTTCCAGAAGCTGCCAAGTATGGAGAGTCTGATGCTCAACAGTAATGCCTTGAGTGCATTGCATCGTCAGACCGTGCGATCCCTGCCGAGCTTACAAGAGATCAGTCTGCACACCAATCCAATTCGTTGTGACTGCCTTATTCGCTGGGTGGGGGCAGAGGATGACAAGCCTGTTCGTTTCATTGAACCTCAATCAACATTTTGCTCAGAACCACCTGAATTAAAGGCCAGAAGAGTGAAAGAAGTTTCCTTCAGAGAAATGGCGGATAGTTGCCTCCCTTTGATAGCCCCAAGCACATTCCCTTCTTATATTCAAGTCAAACATGGAGATAACATAGCCTTGCACTGCCGAGCACTGGCAGAACCAGAGCCAAATATTTACTGGGTCATTCCAAAAGGATTGAGGTTAACTCCATCTACCAGCTTTGGCCGTTACCAAGTTTTAACAGAAGGTACTCTGGAGGTCTTTGGAGTCACCCCTGAGGAAGCTGGTTTCTACACATGTGTTGCACAGAATCTGGTTGGGGCTGACACGAGGAGCTTGACACTAAAGGTTGAAGGAGCAAGCCGGGCATACATGACAAACACTCAAAGAAGTGAAGATAATCTTGAGGTACGAGATGTCAAAGAACACTATGCTTTACTGACCTGGCAGGCTGGTCATAATGTCCCTTCTGCCCGATTATCTTGGATAGCCAATGGAAGTTTGGAAGATCACCATAGACATAGTACTCGAATACTAGCTGGTACTAGGGGCTTCAACCTTACTCGTCTCACGCCAGGAACCCACTACAAGGTTTGTCTGCATATGGGGCCAAATGATACCTCCTGTGTCCATCTCAGGACTAAAGAGGTGCTCATGCCAGCTCCTTCTCCAGACCTCACCCCAGCCGTCCTATTGGCTGTGTCGGCGCTTCTTCTCCTGCTGGCCGCCAGAGCTTGCCAAGGGGGAGCAATGCTCAACTGGAAAGAACAGACACCTGAGTTTCAGAAACCCCATACTACCATTTTGACCCAGGAGGCAAAGGCTTTCATGGCTCCAGCAGTGTCCCTGAAAGAGCCATTTCAGCAGTACAGAGATAAACTCTCATCAGAGGGCAGTGGAAAGGAGATCAGTGATGCTCAGCCAGGGCACGATGCTCAGGAGCCAACAAAAGAGGAATGTTGAGTTCAATAGCGCAAAGAGGATGTGTCGCAGAAACCGTACAAGCTTTGTAAAGCTACTCACAGTACAGCTCTCAAAGACAGTCAAAACTAACAGTCTACTGAAACATAACAGAACTTTTCTTGCCAGATTTGCATTATAAAGAGAGTCTCAATTATAAGTACAGTGATGTAATAAAAGAGATTTCATTTTTATTTATTTTATAACAGAAAATATACAGTACATATATGTATATTGAAAGCATTTGTTCATGTATTCATTTACAGAAACACACAAAGAAAGCCGACGCTGGTGTGAGTTGCAAGCAAGTTCATGATTATTAATCCAATTTGTAAGTGACTTCTGAACTTTACAAGTCTGTTATCACAACAGACCTGAAGGTTGCAACATGATATGAAGTACTCATATATTTTTCACACTGCTGAGGAGACTGATTTGACAGGTGGGTAAAGGAGTTGGATGAAAGACATTCCAAGGCTTTTCAACTTTGCACCAAACTGGGAAGAAACTGCTACTGAAACAGAATGTTCTCCTGGTGCGAGTTGCTGAAGAGTCACGTTTTCTATTTTTTAAAAATACAATACAGACCTATTTGAAAATGAAGACGATGTCTAAGAACAGGCACTTGAAAGGATACATCAAAAAACAAGGGTATTTTTAATATGTTACATAATCATACATTCAGTATCTTTCTTTGGTAATACGGGCTAAATTGAGCACAGTATGGGAAGCCCCAGCTCTGCCGAGAGAGATATTCATCTCACAAGTGCGTGTATGCAATGGAGGCAGGCCGAAGCAACCTCTTTTAAAGATGGACACATCTGTACAACCAACTGAGGTCACAAACATCTATGGGCTAATCAGGGCTCTGTTCAGGTGAGGATGGCTTCACTCTCTGGAAGTTCGCTGCGCAAACAGTGAAACACAGCACTGGCAGGAGACCAATTAGCAAAGGACATTCAGCCCTGAACCACAGTGTGTAACAGCGCCTCTCATCAACGTGGTATGAAAAGAGAGATTGCGGAAGAGGTGCAAAGAATGCAGAATATACTGTAACCAATGCAGGCCAACGTGTCGTGAACACCGAATGAAGACATCCTCTCTTTCACATATTGTCTTCTTTGTTTAAAAAACAACAAAAAAGAATGTCAGTTATCCTTCTCTCTCAAACGTGATAGAAAAGAATGGACATTAGACTTGTCACACTGCTAATGGGGATGCAGTTGAAGGAAAGATAGAGCCAACTCCTCTTTGTGCAAAAAGAGAAGATTGAATACTAAACAATCTCTTTTCCTTAATAGCTTGTCAGGTGACTTTATTCAGTGCACAGCATTGAATGCTCAGCTGACTGAGGTACTCTGAATGGCATGAATGCAGATGAAGGGTTAAGGAGGCAAAACAGAGTCCTCGGTTTTCTGAAATAAGGGAATTGTCAGCAGCATTAGGGATTATGAGCTCTACTCTTATCACTTCTCAAGTATGGGGAACCCCTTTTTCTACAGTATGTCATTTATGGTAATCCTGCTTTGTTTGAGTTTTTGTCAGTTTGTGGTTGATGTGTCCCCTTGTTTCAGTAATTCTCGCTCTAACTGAACTCGCCCTCTTTTAGTTCATTTATATCATTTGTTGCCTACTGTTTATTTTCTATCATCTCAAAGCTGTACATACAGTAAATCAACCTGAATTTCCTATTCAATGTTCCGCTTCCCTTTCAGAAATAATTTAGATGACTGTGTGTTAAATTCTATTTTGAGGTATTATTAAACCATTTTGGACTGATAAATGGCTTGGTTAATTGCAGAGCATTGACGTTGGGGAATGGGGGGGGGGAGTTGTACTGCAACTCTGAATAAGAGCAACCTTTAAATCAAGCTTAAGCACATAAGCTCATTCAAAGTCAGGGTCCTAGGCTACAATTTCTCTTGCCATTATGTTTCATGAGCTCCATATGCTTTCAGTCCACAAGGGGCATAATTTCACAGAGCTACCACAAATGTACCTGGAGCAATTCTACTTCCAATTATAATGAACATAAATATTCATTTCACCCCGCTGAAACGGACTCACCACAGGATGAAGTTACTCTAGTTTCTGGAGATTTGAAAAATGGCTCTCAGCTTCTTAAAGTCTCGCAGAGAAGAGCCCGAGGCAGGTGATGCTCCTCTTCTCGGCAGCAGATGATCGTCCCTCCAGTATCCCAGAGTGCTCTTCGCCTCCAGTTCCCTCAAGTATAACCCGATTAAACCCATTTCCTAAAAACAGTAACTTCGGAAGAGTGATTAATGTGTGTGTGTGTGTGTGAGAGAGAGAGAGCGAGAGCAAGAGTGTGAGAGAGATTTTACACTCTCTGGAATCATTCTACTGCCTGGGAGTAGGTTTGCCAACTCCATCTGGCAGCAATCTGGGAGATTTCTTTATATCTCTTTCATTCTGAATGGACCATCCTTAGTAACTCCACCATGGTTTAAATGAGAAGAAATCAAATTAGCTAGTTTAACTAATTTGCTAGCAAAGCACAGAGCAAGAGTGTTTAAGACTCTTTAGGTTCAGTTCCTATAGGTTCTCTTACACTGATAAGATTCAGAAATATGAACTCTGATTCAGTTAAATTAAGAGGCTTTTGCTGGGCATATTGGAACATGGTGGTAGATCTTCAGGACCATGCAGATATAAAGAATGGGAAGCAGGGAAGAGTAGCATTGGTGATGACAATCATATGATACCCAAAACTAATGATCGGTGGGATTTTCTAAGAGTTAGCTGTTATCTGGATTGTGTCTGATTATAGGAGTTGTCAAATAAAAATGTTCATGTGTTTTACCTATTTTAAAGCAATGGTTCACTCAAAAACAGCATTTTCCACTTATCAAATTCATTTGATCAGCCAAGATATGGCGAATTCCACATTTTACTCTTTTAGTTTAGAACTGGAGCTGTGAGGCTAACGTTGCTAGCAAACACTAGAACTCAATAGTCACCACAGTAGCCATGTTTCTGTCAAAATACATCACCAAAGCTTCCCTCAACTGCATCCAGAGCTTGATTAAGGTCTCACAGGCTACACACAGTACAACTTAACTTTGAGATTTGAAAAAATATAACACTTGTGTAGCTGAATGCTGTGTCAGCCATCTTAGACAACTGACAGGAAGTGTTTATCTAGAATCAGTTTAATATGAGTGTCATAAATACAGAGCAGTCTGATACAAGACCAATCTGAAGCCTGAAGTGTCTGTGAATTTTATAGAAACTTTATTTTAAAAAAAAAAGAAAATTAAAAATAAATAAATAGATAAATAAATAAATAAATAAATAAATAAATAAATAAATAAATAAATAGATAAATAGATAAATAAGTCATAATGTGTCATAAACTATATCGACTGTTTCTCAGTTCTGGTTCTGGAGTACCTTGCAGTATTCTCCCTGTTACATCACACCCATTTTAGCTTGTTAATTGGTTCATTAGTTGAATCGGTTGTACTGGAAGCAGGACAATCTCTAGTCTGCTCGGCAGTGGTGCTCCAGGACCAGGATTGAGAACCACTGGACTAGTCTGTACAACCTAATTAAGATCTGGATGTAGGTTGAGCAACTTGAGAGATGGTTCAATTATATATTTTTACAGTAACAACTGGGCTATTTAGGTGGGTCCTGAGTTCTAGACTGTTTGAAACTCACAGCTCCAGTTCTAAATTAAACAAGTAACATTTTGGACCCAATGCAGGCCTCGACTAACTGAGATAAGTGGGAAAACAAGTAAATATGACTTCTGGATGAAATATTGCTTTAAAAGCAGTGAAATACTCAAGCATTCACTTTTGACAACACTGGAAGACCTTTGCCCGTCCCTCACAGAGATGGGGTGTGTTTTAGTTCCATCTTTCTAAAGAACCAGTGTCAGAATTCATCACTGTCTTTTTACAAGTAATACAGTCTTACAAATACACACTATACATATATGTCAGTTCACTTTAAGAGATACAGTCTTAGAGAATTTTAATAACGGTGAAGGGAAAATCGATGTGAATGATCTGGATTTCTTCATGAATGGTTCTTTAAATTCATTTGCCATAACTTCGTCATGTCTTATTTAAAAACAAGACAAAAGATTACATCAACATATCACTTTGGTAAAGTACACAGTCATATCAGAATATTATGATCAGCCCTGGTTTGGAAAGCACTCGGCCCAGGACATCACAGATGACAAATAACAGGATTGGCTGCATGTATAAAAATAAGTGAGCACACCAGTCAGTTGTAGCACAGCGTAAAACCATCATCATGGCCAAAGGATGCAATTTAACTGATGTTAATGGTATAATAATAAGGTACCAGATGAAGGGTGGTAGTATCTTGGAAACCGTAAACTTTGTGGGATGTTCTAGAGTCGCCATAATGAAGGTGTACCAAGAATGGCGTTTTCAGCATAACAGTGGTACACCACCAGCCATTGATGCCAGAGGATGACTCCAGCAAGTGGTACAGAGCTATTGATGCACCATAGTTGACCAGTTAACCTCTGTAATGAACACAGGAGTAATGAGGATCTGGGCGTGCATGGTAAACATAGTAATAATATTGTGATATGAATGCAAGCAATTAAGGCCAATGTATGTATCTGATTAGATCTGTGCAGCAGGTGTTTTGATATTTTGGTTCCTCTATACAAATGTGAGTTACTTCACATTATTTACGTATTTTATTATTGAAGGAATGGTTCACCAAGAAATCACATAAAATCTACAGTGTATATTGTTCCACTTACCTTAGATACAATCAGTCAGAGAATATGTGCTTAGAGTCCAACTGCAGTAGGTGGCAGCTCACTGCTCTGGGTATGTGTGCGTTGGGTTAGATGCATAGAGGACTTTCTCTAAGGGAATCAATAAAAAAATACATCTTCTCTCGTCTCTAAAGGAGCAATGTTTGGACTCTGAGTGAGCCGGTCCAACAATGTCTCATGCACAGAACAAAATGAGGGAATGTCCAGGTGGTCTTTTACAAACCTGATGTGGATGTTGAGTTTATTGGAGCTTTTTTTTTTCTCTGTAATAACCTCCCACGTTTTTTGAACTCTTTTTAACCTGAGTGTCAAGATAAGCTTGCCTGTGTTAGTTCTTTGAGAAAATCATCAGTGCTCCATTCAGTCCCTTCAGTAACTTTTCTTCTGAGGTCCTTTGTGAGTCATACCGAACCTGAAACGAATTCTGTTATGAAGAATGGTAAGCAAAATTATATTTTTTCCCCTTCATGGCAGGGTCAGTCAACTCATCACCTACACTGATTGGAAGACTGACTTCAATTACCCTCCTCAAGAGCTCTGCATCCTTTTTGTCTATCAATGACCTTGACTTTTAACCATTTGTTCTTCAAAGACAAGCCAACGTAAAATATGCATTATTTTAATGTATTACTATGATTGAAGGTTATTGAAGGTCAGATTACATTATATTTTAGCAACTATTCAAGCACAAACTAAAAAAAATTGGACACTCAGATTATATATATATATATATATATATATAATTTCCTAAGTGCAAATGGCTACTATGAAAGTAACATAATGGAAACAAACAAATATCTGGCATTTGCCTACAATTTTTTGTGCATCTAATTTCTATTTTTACTTTTAATTTTTACTTTTAGTTAATCTGCTCATGTTATCTTAAAAAAACATACAATATAAAACATGTCATAGTGTCATATTCAACCTTTTTCCCTTAGAAAATCAGTAACACTTAACCAGAGGTGTCCATCATTTTTTTCAAAAATATACCTCAGTACCATTATAGAATCAGAGTGGTTCTGCATGGTGGCTCCATATGTAATCCAGAGGAAATTTTACAACACTGATGTGCCAGCTCCTATTTGAGGGAAATATCTGTTGGATACAATCCCTTGGGATCCTCTTAGTCATCATAGGTAGGCTAGATGAGAACAAGCATCCAAAAGAAGCCCTACATTTGGAGTAAAGTAGAAAGATTTTTTACAATTCAGTACTAGTGTACGCAGAATTACTCCTTTGTTAAAGAGTTTAATATGTGTCACAGCAAAGTCTGTAGCAAGAGTAGATATTAAAGCACTTGGAGTCAGGAACTAGGAAAATATGTCTATTTTCCCAACAGCATACAGCAGTTTACTGTACATGATATATAATGACACTAGAGGGACTGAAAGTAACCTTTCCAAAAAAAATAAAAATAAAAATATTGATGGTCTCAAACACATTAGGAGGCAATAAATGCAAGTCATGAACTCTTGACAAGACAGCTGTTAACTGAAAGCCATTCCAGGTGACTACCTCATAAAGCTGACTGAGAAAATGCCAAGAAAGCTGCATCTAAGCAAGAGGTGCCTACTGTGAAGAATGTAACATATAATATTGTAAAATATAATATTTCTACATAGTTTGGATGATTTCAGTATTAATCTACAATGCAGACCATTTTTAAATAATGTAAAACCACTGACTGCCCAGAAGGTGTGTCCAAACTTTTGACTGGTACTGTAACGTAAAGACACAAAGGTTTTTTTCAAAGTAACCAAAGCCTGACAACATTTGTGAATGCATAATTAAACTCATCACAAAAACACGCCTCAGATATTAACATATAAAGTGATGTGACGTCGCCTGGTCAGCTAATTTATAATGCCGTCCTGCATGCTCTAATAGCCCCCTTCTAGCCTATTAAGGGTGGAAATGCCAAAGTATAAAGCTCAATGCGCCACTGAACTGCAACCCCTCCAGTTAATGGGGAAAATCTATTTTCACACTTCAAGATCAAAGTTGAAATATAACCATTTCACAGCAAGCTACACTACAGCGCTATAACATGATGGTGTAAATGCTGGGGTTGCCAAATTAATGATTTAATGAATGACCCACTCAGCACAATTTCCTGATCAATGAGAGACAGCACCTCAAGCTGAATTTGATTACCTCAAGCCTAATAACAGCTACTTCCATTTTACTGCAGCTGAAAATGTAATTTATGATTAAATGCTACACTAACTTCATGATATAAAATGTAGCATTTGGTCCTCCATTAAAACAGCAAGCTGGGGAGGGTTGTGCAAAAGGCATCATTTCAGATCACTTAGTCCAGTCTGAGCCAAAGTATTACTTATGACAAAAACACGTGCACTATACTTCATAATTACGCTGGATTACAGAGCTCATTAGGTACACCTACTTTGTAACTATGCTCATTGGTCATTTATCAGAAACTCCTCCCACACAAATTTACCTAAACATCTGGACACGTCTGGTCAATTTACAGGTTGAGTTGATTTTCTAAGTGAAAATAAATGAACACATTTTCTACAGGGAACACACTTCAATTGGAAGTTGTCTGCATATGTTAGTGGACAGTTAATATTTATTTATTTATCAAATACAGTCTCATGCGCAGGGTGGCACAGTGGCTTGGTGGTCACCTCTCAGCCCTGAGGTTCGAGTCCCCATTTGGGTGGGGTTTCCATGTTGTTCCCGTTTTCTGGGTTTTCTCCCTCAGTCCAAAAACATGGAGGTCAAGTGAATTGGGGACGCTAAATTGTCTGTTTATGTGTGTGTGCCCAGTGATGGACTGGCATCCTGAGCTTGGGTAGGATAGTGTTTAATGCCCTGCCCTGTGCCTGGGGATGGGATAGGGGACTAACCGTGACCCTGACCAGGATTAAGCAAATAAGATAATGGATGTATGGGTCTCATGCAAAAGTTTGGGTACCCCTGGTCAAATTGCAATTTTGTTGAAATTCTACATGGGAATAAATGAAAATATTTTCTGCGTATTTTAGTGCACATTTCCATTTTTTATGTAGTACTTTGGCACATTGGGGAAATAAATAAAATACTTAATTCTGCATACTTTTTTTACCAGTCACATTTGATGTTTTAATTTTTCCCCTCAAAAAAGTAAAATTCAGTTAAAAAGCATTAAATTGTGCAAAAATGTGTTTTCTGTTGAAGATGGGATAATTCATTTTCACTTAGAAAACCAACACTTCATGTAATTTGCCCAAACTATTTAACAAGTGTCTAAACGTTTATGAGACTGAAAACAGCTATGACATTAAAACCAAAAAAGCTAATATAGTTAATATGCTGTTGGTCCTATCAAAATAGCTCCATCCCACCAAGTCATGAACTCTATAAGACTTCTGAAGGTGTCCTGTAGTATCTGGCATCAGTCCTGTAAGTTATAAGATGGAGCTGCCAAACATTAGAGTTGCTGTTCTTGCACATCCCACAGAAGCTTGTCAGACTGAGGTCTGGGGAATTTGGAGGTCACTGTTGGTAGATACTGATCGCTGCTGAATGGAAGCACCATCAAGTCTTGCCACTTCTGACACCCTGTGGCCCAGTGATCTGGCAACTTGTCAAAGTGTCTCAGATCTGTGTGCTTAAATAATTTCCCCCAATTTACTGTCTAATATATCCCAGATTTTCACATGCACCACTGTTATTAGATAATTAATGTGATTTGCTTAATTTCAGAGTTGTATTAATTAGGAATGAGTGAGTACACCACTATCTGTATCTGTTCAAGCATCTAAATTATCTGTATCTGTACTTGGAGTGGGTGGGACCTAAACCGAAATTGGGTGTGGTTTAACCGGAAGTGGGTGGGGCTTAAATTGGTACATTATTTTAAGTCTGAAATTGATATGGATTGATCAGAAGTTGCTATATGTATTGTTTATTTGAAAACTATTTATAGAACAGCCTCAAAATGTGTGTGTAACTGAGTGAATGTGTGCATGTGTGTGTGACTGTGTGAGAGGGAGTGAGAGTGTAACACAGCTCTGGCAGAGACATGTCTGGGTAGGGAGGGGCGGGCGCTCTATGTGACTGGCCAATCACAGATCGTGAAGACAGTCAGTTACCCAATGAGGATTTTCGTTCAGCATGAGAACGGATATTGACGAGTTTTACTTGTTTAATGACCGTACTTTTCACAAATGCTTTATGCGTTGGCTCAATGTTGTGGCTGGTCTATATGATCTATATGCACAAGTGATCTTTCACCACCTTACATTAAATAAGTATTCCATTACACATTACATCTTTAAAATTGTAATCAGATTACTTTATCTTATTACTTTATAGACCAACCATCTCATTACTTATTACATAAAATCTCATGTTCTCATGTTCTTTCACTGCATGGATGGGTAAAATGCAGAGGTCAAATTCTGTTGATTGCAGTCACATTGGCTTCCGAATGTAAAAAAAAATTGAATCTTTCAGTATGGCAAAATTATGTAAAGAAAAAAAAAAGATTGGTAGTACTTTACAAGGATAAGAACACGGAATCTTCTCTTATATTGCTGGATGAGGTGAGATATAGAGGGATTTGAGATCATTCCTCCATACAGAATCCCTCCAGATCCTTCAGAGTAGTGAATGGACCATTTTATGTGGATTTGGAGGTCTGCTTTGGAACACTGATCTTCTGGAAGGCCTGATCATGACGCAATCTTAGCTTCACTACTGAAGCAGCCGTATTCTTATCTAAAATCTCCTATTTGAGTCCACGATGCTATCTATCCTAAAAAGACTCTGAGGACATTTGCAAGGTGAACAGTTCCAAAAGATCACAAATCCAGTACCATATTTTAGTGATGATTTGATACTTTATGCTAAATCCACTAGTAAACCAAGTAAACGCTCATTCAGTGCAATGTATATAAGTGCATCAGTGCTCATTCAGTACATAGAATCCATAACTAGTATAAATAGGCTGGCATTCAATTTGCCTTGGATTAGGATGCTGCCAAAGTAAAGAGCCAGTGCCAATACTGAGATAATTCAAGTGTAAACAAGTACATTTAAGTGCATTTCAAAGTGCATTTGGAAGAGAGTAGAAGCTCCACCATCTGCAAGTCTTGATGCTGGCCTTCCACGCATCTTGAAGTATGGTGGTTCAAGCCAAGCCGTACTTTACGTCCAAATGGCTCAAAGTATGGGTCAAGTTTTGTTCACTGCCATCCAGTACGAAGGAGCTAGTCCATTTTTGGCGGTGTAGGTTTATACACTTCATGTGCTAGACAACAGGGCTGCCTTCTTGTAAACCTTCCAAATATTGTTCTACATTATAGACTTATTGACCTCAAGAGGTAACCATCTCTGCCAATTTGTTGGCTCCAGAGTTATGTCATAGAATATCATACAATATGTTAAAAAGTTCATTTGTGTCAATATTTTAATGCAAAAAGGAAAATAATCATAGTGTATATTCATTACATGTAAAGTGACACATTTTTAGTCTTTTTTTGTTTTAATGTTGATACTCAAATTTAAATGTTCTAATAATCGGATTTTCATAATCTATAAGATTAAAATCAACCAATTTAGCCAATGTGATTTTTCACACAACGGAATTTGACCTCCACATTTAACCCATTCGTGCAGTGAAACACACACACACACACTAGTGAACACACTAGGCTGTGAGATATTGTGCCCGATGTGGTGGGCAGCCCTTATCCACCGGCGCCCGGGGAGCAGTTAGGGGGTTAGGTGCCTTGCTCAAGGGCACTTCAGTCATGTCCTGTCTGGGGATCGAACCAGCGACCTTCTGGTCACAAGACCAGATCCTTACCACTAGACCATGGCTGCCTATAAACCATACTAATCAACATTAAATAAAAAAAAGTGAATTATGTCACTTTACATGTACTGGATAAAATATGGCTAAAGTTTACCTTTTTGAATTAAATTATGAACAAAAATGACCTGTTTCACAATATTACAATTTTTACATGTGGCACAAATGCCGGTGCCAACAATACAGCTTCCAAATGGAGCTGTGCTCAAAGACATCAGCTCTGTTCAATTTCTCTGAGTTAGAATTTGCAGAAATGCCAATAATGGCCATGTTTGTGAGATTTTATTAACAGACTGATAAGCAGCAAAGACAGATTTCCATAGCTGCCTATCATCACTGAACGTGCCAATAATCCTGAGGAATACTGCACTTCGCACACACACCACAAAATAATGAAGAAATAAGCTAAATATCACTGTAAAGTTAAGCTGGTAAGTGTGAAGCACTTATGCATTTCAGGAGGATGCCAGGAAGCAGCACAAGGTGGTGTTCAAAGCTGTAAATTGACATGTTAGAAGCTGCTAAAGTTTCAGTTCTCATGTTCACTTAATCAGATTCCACGCCCACCTTCTCTACAACTATCAGGTTTCAGGTCATAGGCTGTTTCATTTTGCATTTATGTGGGCGACATTTCTGGCTTGTAGTTGACAAAAAAAAATGTGTAAAATGCATAATCTCAATTAGTTCATCCAAAGCAGCTGGTAGTAGGGGCTGCACAGACTAGTAGACTATTACATCCAGGAACAAACAGTCAGGAGATGAAGTTGATTTCAAGAAGCTTCCACCAGCTTTAACATCATAACACCACTTAACTGACAAGAAAAATGACCAATCACGAGCCCCTCAAATGTCCTGCAGCACTGTAAACAAAAATCCTTCTTCTGCTTCTGCTCTTTTAATTAAAAATAAAATTGTAATGAATGGCTCATTTCTTGTGACGGCCAGTAAAATGTCCCCACTTTTCGGGTCTGACGAGTTCCTATCATTGTGAGGACTTTTAGTCCCCACCAGGGAGAAATACAAGTACACACACACACACCAAAAAAAAAAAAAAAAAACACATCATATGACATTGAATGAATGTTTTATTTTCTTATAATTTCCTCAACTCAACTAAAGAAAGTATATGAAACTAAAAGTACAACAACCACAAAAAAAAAAGACTACAAAAAAAAAGAAAAAAGAAAAAAACATTTCTAACAGAATGGTCACATCAGCTTTCAGTGAAAATGGACTGAGATTGTTCTCATCTTATTTCTTTTATCTTAAGAACACTTGTTGTCTCTTGTAATAAGCAGCATGAATTTTACAAGCTAGAATCAACTACAGTACCAAACTTTGCCTTTCATTAACAAACTCAAGTGCATGAATAATATCAGCTGATTGGGAAACACTGGAATTAAACTCCTCTGATATCAATGAGGAAAACTGATTTTGGTCATGATAACATGCTCACATTCCTTAACCTCCCCCCCCCCATCTTTAAACCATTTGTATTTTCAAAGCTGGGAAGCAGCTGTAGGGGTGATGATAGAAAAATTGATTGTGAAATCTATTTAGTGTGGCTATTGATTTCCCCATAAGGAGAAGGAAGGTTGGCCGGGTGTGTAAGATAATGGAATATGGAATGGGGTAAAGAGAGCACAGAAATGGGAAGTGACATTCGTTAATGGAGTAGAACTGGGCTGCTCTAGCTAAGGTGAAAAAGTGTGTGTGTGTGCGTGTGTGTGTGTGTGTGTGTGTGTGTGTGTGTAAAAGGGAGCTGGTGTGTACACCATGACCCTCTCGATCAGCTGAGCACTTCTCACTGTCACTGTGCATGCTGGAATGTCCTCACTATCCTTTCTGTGAAGATTCTCTGTCCTTTCCAATAATCTCAGCCTAAACTGTTTGTGAACACTAATGATCACCAACAATAGATGTGATTGAACACTGCACACTTTGTAAATAGTTCTTGGCTTGTGCAAGGCCTTTTAAAATGGTCCTATATTATGTATAATTTAAAGGGTCTCAATCCTCATTCCTTATGGTTCATGTATTGAATCTAAGCTGCAACTCTTTTTGATTTGTGATGTCACAATGAACATATTTATAATTATCTGCCAAATCAGCCTACACAGTAAATCTGCCAGTGTTATATCAACACTATTAGAGTTAAGTTAACACTGAGAGTGTCAAAATGTAACACTCTCAGTGTTAATTTTACTCTAATAATGTTGATTTAACACTGGCAGATTTACTGTGTAGCTTTAGTTCCACCCATTTGAAGTTATAAAGAGTGTTTCACCTTGGACTGTTTGTTGACTGAGGCACCCTGTCCTGACTATAGTTAAATCATTGCAGAAGGTTTAGGGGGACTCACCACGACCCTGACTAGGAGTAAGTGGTTAAGAAGATGGATGGATTGATGGATAAATGCTTTCTCCTCATTCAAAGTGATTGGAGTCTGGTCTTGTTAAAGTGAATATAACTGCTTAGTGGTGTTGCAAAGATGACTACTCACTGAACCAGCTCACTGCTAAACATTTATTGTTATTTTTATATGTATTTATGTTTATTTGTATATACTTTTATTGTGTTTTTACAAGCACAAACATACTTATTGTCAAGATAAATAGCTTTAAATAAAGTGTATAGTTGCCCAGTATTGCATATTAGCCTTAAAGGCACAATAATGAAAACAGCTTGTGTAATTCAGATAAAGAGAGGTCAGAAACTGGTTATGTAAAAATGAATTATGACTGTTTTATGGAATTTAAAAAACAAATGTCAGTAGTAGACCTCAGGGCTAAAAACAAAATGAAATAAAAATGTAGGCTACTCTTTAATTGGTCAAATCTGTAATAGGAGGTACTTGAAATATTAAAGGTTCTTCACACTTACACATCTGATTTACAAAAGTGCTTATTTAAAGATTTAAACTTTCACTGAAAACAAGGCAGCAAAGAATGCTTCTTCACCCCAGAGAAGCCTTTTTCAGAGTTTTTGATAAGGTTAACCTGGAAGAGAAAAATCCCCACACGCATTAGAAAGTCAGTAATTGCTTAACACAGCACAACAGAAAGTCACTGAAGGCCAGCCTGCCGGATTCTGCACTGAGGTCAGCAGTGTGGACGCACATAAACACAATGCCCTGTGGCTAAACTGGACCACACACTGCCTTCAGCAAGTCTGGGCTAACTATGGTCTTTTCCCCACTCCTTGTTAGCAGAGGTGGACT
Organism: Crenuchus spilurus; assembly: GCA_036984385.1. Taxonomy (NCBI): domain Eukaryota; kingdom Metazoa; phylum Chordata; class Actinopteri; order Characiformes; family Crenuchidae; genus Crenuchus; species Crenuchus spilurus. Next base: position 143,863 of record BRDA01007667.1, on the reverse strand, counting down.
TTGCCAGTGGCTAAAGTGATGGAAGAGAAGATGGTCCTTGTGCTAATGATGGAAATGAGGAAGCAGAGAGCATGACAGCAGCAATGATGGAAAAGGCACATGGAGGGAGGGGATCGTGGAAAGGAGACTAAAATGGCCCAGCGGGCTTCTTAGTCAGACATCGGTGAGCATTTTAATTATTTCAATTTGTTTGGCCATAACAATAATGCAGCTGAGAGAAGATGCCAATGCCTCAGTAGAGCTGTTGTCCTAGAGTGAGCACGAACACACACACACATACACATACTCTGCGTGGTACCCCTGATTAATGACACTGCTGAGCTATGTGCCATTATCACCCAATGCATCATGCTATTTAAGGGTTTCTACTAGTATTTATCAAAAGGGCACAGAAGCCATTAGACAAAAATATAACTTTTCTTATTTCCTTTTCAGAGAAACCAAAGCAATAATAAAGCATTTGCTGCAATAATACCTTTAGTGTTGATAACATGGCAAAACACTTTTTGTAATAGATCATTTTTGATGTTTTGCACCTTTAATTTGCATTTAACAATCCCATCATTATCATCACTTGGGGGTCAGGTGCCTTGCTCAAAAGCAGCTCAGCCGTCTTGGCTCAGGGGGTTCAATCGGTGACATTTCAGCCCCAAGCCTGCTTCTCTAACCTTTAGGCCGTGGCTGCCCCAAAGCCTGAGCAGCAGGATTAGTGTTCAAAGGCTAAAGCTTAACTGGGAGAGATGTTGTATGATTGACTGCAAGAATTCAGAGCTATCTTCATACAGACTGTCAAAAGCCAAAGAAAATGGATTACTGCAGTTCACAAACATCTGACCTTGTCTTCACTGCAGCTATCAAAGGTTTCACTGGAGGCTGATTCATTCTGTGTTTTACCTGCATTATAATATTAGTGAGTGGCAGGGTTAACAATGGACATAATAAGCCTAGCTAGCTTAGAGGTTTCTGAATAAAAGTCATAAAAATATTTATATAGACCTGTTCACATACAACTAGAATATCCACTGGTGTCCTCATCAGTTACATTTCATGGACATACAGCCTTGTAATATGGCAAAGTACAAAAAAATGTGCCATTTGTATGTTTATTTCCACAGCACTGAAATCAAGTACATATCAATGTCACAAATGCTGATTCCTGATGGACCACTGGTTCTTTGGTAATATGGATGGTTTGTTGTTGAGTCCAGCTGCCTTTAATTTCACATTAAAAGCCACATTACTCAAATCTGATTTAACTATCTTGACGGTTCACATTCACAAATGTAAGTGAGCTCTATCTGTAATGTGAACAAATCTGTTCCTGAAACGGCTGGCATGCGCACATTAATACGTGTATAATCATCGCCTTCGCTGTTCGCCACTAACAACAAAAAGCGTCATATTTGTGCGCGGTTGCCAGATTTGCAAAAATACAGTCGTTGGTAAAACTTCAAAGTTGGCGGTTCGTAGAGTTTTTGCACTAAATAAAAGAAGAAATTGATTGAGAAAGTAAGATTTGAAGCTCGTTGAAATGTATGTGTTACTTTAGAGGTTTGAGCTATTTTACGTTTAAGTAATTACTTTGTTACAAAAAGGAAGTTTGGGGGATCTGGCAAACCTGAATTTGTGAGACCACTGATTTTAGTAAAAGTGGTAAACAGATGTGTTAGTAGCTGATGTGTGATGTTGTTTGGCTCAGGAGGACAGTAAACAGGTGGTGGACTGTACATGATCAGCTGAAGAAGGTGAATAAATACCAGCTGGCTGCTTTTACTGTTTTACAGCTACGTGAGTATTAGAGACTACGCGCATGCGCACAAGCAAAAAAAAGACACATGAAATCTGATCTGACCGTCACATTCAAGTCACATGTCCACGGATCTGATATAATTCTGATCTAGAACCACATATGAAATTGACTCAAATCTGATTCGAAAAGATCAGATCTGAGCCACATTAAGGCAAAAGATCAGATTTAAGTAACTTCAGCCTGCTAATGTGAACGTAGCCTAATTGTGAGTGTTTTTCCCTAGTTCCCTAGTTTATAAATGCAGCCATGCTGGAGAATGCTTTGCCACTTGTTAACATGACTTCATACACTCTATTCAGGGCAATTTGAACCAATCAGAACTCAGGTTGTTTGCATATGTCAGTCTTAAATGTCACAGGAGCAGTTCAGATCCATGGTTAGAAAATGGTAATGGAATGTGTACATTATCCCTCACAAATACTAGAGAACAAACAGCATCATGCAGAATATAAGCCTTTAAATGTGTAGTATAATATAGCTCAGTATATATTTTAACTCTACAATGTCACTGAGCCAATATCCACTCATCCTGCAAAGATACCTACTACTACACTACTTAGCATAGTGAACATACCGAAATGGCAAACACCTTAATTGAGCAAACGCTGCAATTTCTCCAGTACATCATAAACAGCACCAGAAGAAAGGGAAGAAAACTAATAAACACTTCAGCCTAATGCCGGCATAAATATAACAATGGAATAAAACTGCCAGAGTAAAAGCAACTGCATGAGCATGCAAAGGAGAAGAGGATGAATAAAGAAAGGGAATAGACAGAGAGGAGAAATAAACCACAAATGTACGCACAATGATGGCCCGAGGGCGAATACAGGCATATGAAAGTATTATAGCAGACTATCAAACAAACACACAATGTGCTTCTGAATGCATCCAGACTTACAGTCATACAGGCAGCATTTTACAATAGCCTCTGCTAATGCTAATACGGACAGTACTAAATCATAGTAGTCAGGTCTAATCATTAAGCAATGATATTAAGTCATTTGTAAGTATCAATTAATCTCTTCAAGTAGTCTCATTTCTAGTTTTGACTATACACAGTCATATCAGCCACCGTTGTAGAGTTTTCGCTCAGTGGTGATACCTGATAATTTACTCATTCCTCCTATGATCTTCATAGAGGTTAAATGGATACACTGTGGTGTGTTGATTGCTCTGTATTACTTATAAGAGTTGTGGATCCCCACTGGCATCAGTGGCCCATTTCACACCACTGTTATGGTGTTGGGAGGCACTCAAAAGTATGAGAAGTCCATTCACTACGGCAGCTCTAGAACATCCAACATAGTTAGCCATTTCTGAGATGCCACCACCCTTCACCCAGCACCGCATTATCATGCCCTGTTGGACATCAGTCAAGTCACTTTGGCCGTGATGATGGTTTTGCACTCTGCTACAACTGACTGGTGTGTGTGTGTGTGTGAGATAGAGAGATAGAGAAGGTGAGAGACAGACAGAGAGAGAAAAAGAAAAAAAGACAGAAAGAGAGAGAGAGAGAGACAGCAAGAGAGAGAGACAGAGAGAAAGCAAGAAAGACAAAGTGAGAGAGAAAGAGAAGGCGAGAGACAGAGAGAGAGAAATAGAGAGAAAAAAGAGAAAGCGAAAGATAGAGAGACAGAAAGTGAGAGCGAAAGAGAAGGCGAGAGAGAGAGAAAGAGAGAGAGAGAAAAAAGAGAAAGCGAGAGAGAAAGACAGAAACCGAGAGAGAGAAAGCAAGAGAGGTAGAGAAAAAGAAAAAAGACAGAAAGAGAGAGATGGAGAGAAAGACAGAGAGAAAGCGAGAGAAAGAGAAGGCGATAGACAGAGAGAGAGAGAGAAAGCGAGAGATAGAAAGACAGAGAAAGCGAGAGAGAGAAAGCAAGAGCGACAGAAAGCAAGAGAGAGAAATAGAAAGACAGAGAACGCGAGAGATAGAGAGAGACAGAGAGAGAGAGAGAGAGAAAGCAAGGGAGACAGAGAAAGCGAGAGAGAGAAAAAGAAAAAAAAGACAAAGAGAGAGATGGAGAGAAAGTCAGCAAGAGAGAGAGAGAGAGAGAGAGAGAAAGACAGAGAAAGCAAGAGAGAAAGAGAAGGCGAGAGACAGAGAGAGAAATAGAAAGTAAAAAGAAAGCGAGAGAGAAAGCAAGAGCGACAGAAAGCAAGAGAGAGAAATAGAAAGACAGAGAACGTGATAGAAAGCAAGAGAGAGAAAGACAGAGAGAGAGAGAAAGCTAGAGATAGAGAGAGAAACAGAGACAGAAAGACAGAGAGAAGGCGAGAGAAAGAAAGAAATAGAAAGAGAGAGAGAGAAAGACAGAGAAAGTGAAAAAGAGAGAGAGAGCTGTTAGAATTCATTACATGTAAAGTGACATTTCAAGTCTTTGTTGTTTTACTGTTGATCAGTGTGGCTTATAATTACAATAAATGAAAATCAGAAATCCAGAAACTCAAATTATTAGAATATTTCTTTTGGAGTTTGAGAAAATTACTATTCAAACAGTGTCAGCATTTAAAAAAACTTAAAAGAGGCTTAAAAATGCCTTTTCATAACATTCTACTTTTTAGATACACTGGTATATATTTCAATGCTGCATACCATCATTAACCATTAATTGGTGTGTATTACGTAACCAATAAACTACAAAAAACTGCAAAACGTGTATCATTAACTTAATTCTCATTTAATTCTCGGTGTAGAAAACTGCATTGAGTAATTATTAATAATGGTTAAATAATACAGCCATCCATCTTATCCACGTTTTGGATGGTTTCACTCTGGCAGCGACACTGAGGTGTTGTGTGGTGCTGTGCATGATCCAGTTGTACCAGTGCAACACACACTAATACACCAGCATGTCATTGTTGATACCTGCAGTGACTATTGAAGAACAGGGTGAAAGGAGGCTAATAATGTACACAGAGAAACAGATGGACTACAGTGTGTAACCGTAGAACTACAAAGTGCACCTGTCTGCTCAGTGGAGCTGATAAAACAGACACGTGCAGACACTACATGCTTTCAGTTATGCACAAAGGTGTCCATACTTTTGCATTAGAAGACTGTACGCCTTAAGACTTTCTGAAGTAGATCCATCTCGCTGCTTTTAATCCAAGGTCACGTTAGTATGTGCATGTGTGTGTCAGAGAACCTCGATGAATATTCGATCGCTGATTTGCCACTGATTATGTCTCGTCACTATAGCTGGTGTAAAGTTATGGCCAGGCCATTAACTTGATCAAAGGAATGTGATTAAAGCAATGACCTTAAATGGGAGATAAGCAAATTGAAGAACTGCAATTACCCTTCTAAGAGGGCATGAGGAGATACCGCCCCGTGAATCCAATTTTACTGTGTATCACTCCATCTTTCCTTGAACATGGCTAATGCACTGAAACAATTACACCTCCAAATGCTTTATTAGTTAAGCCAAAATTAATCAACATATCAATTTTGCAGTTGTAAAAAAAAATGTATTATGTAATTGTGTCAAAGGCAAAAGAACCTCGACCCCTGCTCTGCAGCTAGTTGCTCTGTACTTATTTCATGTTTCAGGTCAGCCATGTGTGAATGCAGCATCACGATTTACTTTCACCTGCACATTCACATGCATACAAACATCCCATGTACACAGTTGTGCTGCAGTTCTGAGCTTCTGCACTATTACACAAGCTCTTACTGTCCTCTTGTGGATGAGAGGCAAATTGCAATCTGGCATGAGACACAGAACTCTGTTTTTAATCACTTCATTGTCACTGCTGGACCAACCAAAGTTATCCAGCCAACAGCATCCTGTGACCATCAGTGAAGGACTAGAGGACCAACACAAACTGGGCAGCAACACATGAGCTACTGTCTCTGACTTTACATCTATCTGCCCACCAGTCCGGTCCAAGGTTGATGGAAGGCTGATTACTATTCTCTGCATGATGCTTCCCTGGATCAGCTGCCCACCAACAACCCACTATTGTGACCTGCTCCAGATGCCCTACTCTACTGCCCACATTGGAGTCCATATGGACTTTCTGGCCGTTATCATTGCTACCACTGTCATCATCATCGTTCCTGTCCCACTACTGTCACCATATCAGTTTACCTGAACATTACAACATCATATAATTATGATTTATCACAAACTTATAATTAGTAGACCAGAGGAGGATGGGTCCCCCATGTGAGTCTGGTTCCTCCCAAGATTTCTTCCTCCAGCTCTGAGGGAGTTTTTCCTTGCCACTGTCACCGTTGGCTTGCTCACCGGGGATTAGGGATTAATGATTTGATGTCTGTTATTACTAACCCTGTAAAGCTGCTTTGTGACATCAGTTGTAAAAAGCGCTTTAAATAAATTTGATTTGATTTATAAGGTGGACAGATGGGGACTGAAACCCAAGACCCCAGTCCTGAGAGGTGAGTCTTGCACCTGATCCACTCTTACAAATACCTGCTTTAGTTAATCAACGATCCATATGTTGAATCAACTTGTTTACTGAATTCCAAACTTTTTAGCACATTCACACACACATTTGTTTCTGTGAATTGTGAGGACATTACATAGACGTACTCAAACCTTAACCTCAAAACATGTCCTTACCATCAAATTTTCTTGATTTACATCATAGGTACCAGCTTTGTAATCCCTGCAATGAAGGCAGGTGTTTAAACAGGTTTGGTCCCCACAACATGGCATTAACCTGGTACCTACACACAAACACTTTGGTAATACTATTAGTGAGGACATTCCATTCAGTTGTGGAATACCAAGTAAAAAATAAACCTAAACCTAACCTTAGCAACAAAAGGTCAATTATTCTGCTCTTTTAATTGAAAAAAAAAAATACAATAACACAGTAACAGCTGGATTTGGCACAAACTGGACAAGTTTCTGGATGTAGGTGACATCGTTATTCAGCCACTCTTGCATTAAAGAATTGCACAGTTCAGCCAGATTTCATGGATACCTTCCCTGACGTTTCACCACTTGTTCCACAGATTTTCAAGAGGATTCAAATCTGGGATTTTGCAGGCCAGTTCAGACGTGTGAATGCTCCTGAATGTTCATCATGCAAGTCATAATTACAGCCCTGTGAATGCAATAATTGTCATCTTGGAATACAGGGATAGGAACGTTATGTTCCTCAGTAAGATGATGAGCAAAAGGCAAAATCTTGGTGTCCCAACAGCTCAGTGTATTCATTATGGTTCAAATTATTGTTACCTCAATCAATGGACCCATTTCCACATAATAGAAACAGCCCCAGAACATAAGAGCCTTGCATGCAGTCCTCATTGAAAGCTCCCTGAAGTCTATGTTGAAGACACTGCCTAGCATAATTCACAGTCAGAAACGAGAATCCTCTGACCAGATAACACGTTTCTTATCACAAAGAGTCCCATATTTCTGTCCCTCACCAGCAGGCAACTCGGTGAGAAGTGAGCAAATGCTTCTTGTGCTACTCTATGTTTATGTACTCCTAGAAGCAATTCTTGCTTAAAGCAAAACAACTTTCTTTCACAAGCCATGAAACCCATCAGCAATGTGGGTCCATCAGTTTCATCATTCAGTCACAATTCTGAATCTCCTGTAGACTGGGATTTTTTCCACTGTATGACCACACACTTCAATACACCTGCAAATTCTGCACCTTCCTTCAAACTATGGTCCTAAGTCTTAACAGTAGATAAAGAGAACCCAATTCAGCAAATGAGACAAAAATATATTTGGTCATTTATTTATTGAGGAAAATGATCCAATATGACATATTTGTGCTTTCACATTTTGACATGACACCAATACATCACCTAACAACTTAACAGTATCTCGCAATTACAAAGCTTCAAAGACATTGTTCTCAGATGGACGTGGTCACTGAGCTTAGAGTGTCATCATCAGGTTGCAACAGAGATACAGAGAGTCTGGAAGAGTCGCAGGAAGTCATAGAAGTGGACGTCCTTTGGTCACATCCCACACTGTTGACCGCTTCATTGTGAACAGTGCCCTGTGGAACCGGATGATAAATGCCACACAGCTTTAAGGCTGGTGGAAGGTACCCAAGTGTCACATCAGACCATTAAAAAATATTTACATCAGCGTGGTCTGCATGCTAGATGACCTGCAAGGGTACCTGACCACATCACCAGGCACAGCAGTCAATTCACTCGGAGTAGAAATGTTGGATGCCAACGATGTTGGAGACATGAAGGAGACGCTATGCATCAGCCACTGTTGTCACCAGACGAACCTTTGGTGGTCGTGTTAGTGTGTCTCGTCAATACAGAACTGCCTACACTTTGTGAATGGTACAGTAACATGCCCATACTACTTGAATAACATCATTATTCCAGTCATTGTGCCTCTGCATGAACACAGGCCTAATTTCATCTTCATGGATGACGATGTTCCAGCTCATTGACGTCGGATCATTAGGGAACAGCTGCTGAAGACCAGGGTACCTCAATTGGAGTGGCCTGCACTTTCTCTGAAAGTGAAACCTATGGAATCAGTTGAGTCGCTGAGTAGAGGCTCGTAACTCTACCACAGAACCTCAATGACCTGAGGGCCATCTTTCAGAAAAAGTGGGATGCCGCATCACATCGTCAAGCTGTAATTGATGGTCAAGGGCACATGACATTATTGAGACATTGACATTTTTTGTTTGGGTACACTCACTACTGTTGTTGGCTTTTGTTTCAATAAATTGTTTGAGATGAATCATTGCATGCGTCTACTTAAATGCCCAACTTTCACGATATATCACTGTAGCTTGAATTTTCTACGTTTTCCAAAATTTCACCTGAAAGCCAAATATCCCTAACTTTTCGTGAGTGCCAAAGTGTTCAGAATTCAATAAGGTAAACTGCCCTATTTTATTATTCATTACATGTAGTGACATTTCAAGCATGTTTTAATGTTGATACTATTTGAATAATTTACTTCAACTTGATATGAAATATTTGAATAATTTGATATCGATTCCCAAGCTATAGGTCATACTGACTTGCATAAAATCTTAAAGAAGAAGGGTAAACACTAAATATTCTTTTAAGTCTTTGTTTAAAGAGGATGTATTTTTCAATAAAATAAAAATACCATAAACATCTGACAGAAGGTTCTGAAAAATCTGAGGCAGAAAACTGTGAAAACTAAAACTTGCACCATTTTTAAAACTTTTTGCCACAACTGTATTTGTATTTAGTGTATGTGTAGATAGACGTGGGGTGTAACAAAACCCCAGGTTAGGTTGCACTTTTAAGTTAAAACATTGCAATTAGACCAATGATAGGTAAGGTCCTTTACAGACAATGCTTTGAGGAAAAGGGAAAGAGACTTTACTTTATGAGTCACTATTTATTTAAAGAGACAAATGTTGCTAATAAGCAGAACATATTCTGAAATAAAGTCTGACAAAAACAAAACATACAAAACAAACGTCAATAATTATGGCAGTGACATCAGCACAAGTAAGTTCTCACAGGTTGAATACCATGTGGTAAAATGAAGTTAAAATTCCGTCTCCACATCCATTTCAGAACTCGGATGGGACTCTGAGGATGGATATACATATAGCTAATATAGCTCACACATTCCAAATATGTACATTACACAAATGCTTAAATAGCAATGGCTTTTCTGAATACACTATCACATGAACTAGCAAGGATAAGCACTGGCATTGGTGTTTAAACATGTAAAAAAACAAACATCTTATACCTTTATCACCCCCTGGTGGAAAGGATGCCGCTTGCAGTGAGGGTCCATATGTGTCTCCCCATAACTATGCTACAGCCATGGATGCCACTTGTGTTGTGCAATCAAATGAAGGGTTCTCAAGAGGCAGAGCACACAAATTAGGCAGTTTTCCATCAACTGCAAAAGAACAACAAACTGAAGAACAGAAGGATAAATTGAGGCAATTGAGCTTTCTGGTAAATAACTGAAAATACCAAACTGCAAATCTGTGAAGTGGAACAAAGCAGAAAGGAAAGCATAAAACTCCCAAAAAACGATACATTAATATTAAATTACAATAGTTCAAACTATGATCAACCGAAGTGCTAAAACATTCGGCTTTTTTCTTCATAGAACATGAGCACCAGATAAAACTTCAAAATGAAACATTTCCAGAATTGAAAGAAAAATGAAAAACTCTATTAAACTGGAAATTCCACCGATTTTCCAAATTTTTTTTTGCTTTTTTCTTGCAAATAAAGTTATTCAATGTGGTCTGATATGACAATGTGCATCACAGAGAAGCTTACCAACTCCCAGTTTCTTGTTTAGGTCTCAGAAATAGACATTTTCTTTACTATCCAAATTCTCCAGGGAACTTAGAGGTCTTCTGAATTTTTATATGTTAATAACAGAAAAATTAAAAAGTTTTCTTTGTGCACTATTTTGCCAAAAAATGTCCTGCGCATACCTGCAACCTCATGACAGGAAAAAAAAAAAAAAAAAGTTTGTCCCAAAACCATCAAACAGTCAGTGTATTCCCAACTTCACGTAATAACATTCTGCGAGGTAGATTTTAAAAGACAATAAATTCTTCAGTTGTGAAAACTTTGCATCAAATTACTTGCATCTTAATTCAATTACTTAATAAAAAAAAATAAAAAATCTGAAATTCCCTTTTAAGGGCAGCAACTTGCAGGACACAATCGTGTCAAAGAAAAACAAGGGGAAAGTACTCTGAAGCACTAAACTGTAAGGGTTATAACATCTGGAATCTGTAGTGTTGCCTTTAGCACTGGAGATTTGTTCAGCGAAATATCAGCCTCTTTCTTTACTGTTACAGGCAGAGGGTAAAGGAGAGGCTAGAAAAGAATCAAAAGGAAGGCACGGAATAATAGTGAAGGAAAGGCAGGGTAAGGTCCAAATTGGGCCTGATAGCCACGTTCACACCTCAGTGGTGCTCAGACCCTGCCAGGATTGGAACTTAAGGGCAGAGTGATGAAGAAAAAAGAAAATGTACTAGAACCAAGCACTGGAGCGAAGAGCAACAGCCTTCAACCCGTCGACAGCTTTTAGCCTGTTGAATCTGAAAGCCCAAAATGACATAGCCTGCAAACCAGTCATAACAGTACCTCGGGAGGCTGCAGCCAATAGGTGTTATAAGACACATTTATAATACCGCAGTTTTTTTAAGTTCACAGACATTCAGAGATAGAGACTGAACTGTACAAAGTGCTTATTTTATAGAACCCTAGAAGGCACTGGCCATTCTCTGTGAATAACCATCAACAGACTGAGAACTATCGAGTACTCTGTGAAAATGCTACTCGATAACTTTCATAAAAAAAAAAAAAACCAGAATCACAAAGTTCACTGTTAATAATTTTAACCAAAAAGTTAAACTGTCATTTTACATTCTTAACACAGTGATATTTCAGGCCATGTTTTGTTTTATTGCTGATCGGTTTGAGTAAATTACTATTCAAACAGTATCAACATTAAAAGAATATGGTAAGAAATGTCACTTGACATGAAATTTACATTTTTTAATTAAAGTATGAACGCAAATGAACTTTTTCTACAATGTTCTAAATTTGAGTGATCACACAACATGCTGAACTAGTCAACCTAGACGGTAAATTCCAAGGTCACGCCACTGGAAAATTATATTAATAAATAAATAAATAAAAGAATTAGCATTTACCAGTCTAAAATCCCAACACCAAGTGAAATATCATACAACAATGTGACAAGTTTGTGTGACTGAAACTGTCTATTTTGAAAGAAAAAAAAGTCTTTAATAAGATTGATAACTTTAAACATGAAAACAAAAAGCTTGACTACATGCCACTTGCATTTTAAAGGTACTTTCAATTTACATTTTAGTAATTTCTTTTCAAGGTTTATTCTATTCATTTTGCTGTTAGACATTTGCCACAGTCACCTGACAGAAGCAGCTTAGAAATAGATTTGTTAGACATGCTCTGCTTGCAAATAAAAGCTTCATTAAGTCAGACACTGGCAAATTCACTGTTATTTATAATTAATATGCACTTATATAAGCAAATTTATAAAATTAAATATTTATGCTGCATTAATCATGCATTTTTGGCCCAGGGTTTAACACTTGATATTTACAGTTTGTCTCTGTGTGTGTGTGTGTGTGTGTGTGTGTGTGTGTCATACATGCAAACCATTGCTCAGCTCCCTGATCTTCGTCAGGCTATGAAAGTCTTGATGACTTTCTGGATGATCTGGCCACAGCCTGGGCAGGGGGCATGGAATTTATGCAGCTTCCGTGCGCAGGGGAAGCAGGTGATCATGTGAGCGGTCCGGCCGTGGATGATGTTGCCATTGCGTGGCCGGATACGGCAAAGCTTGCATGGCTCCAGCATGGCCTCCTGTCGACACTTGGTCTCACTTTCTAGCATGTCCTGGCTGTCCCCCTCTGAGCTGTCATGGGAGCTCTGCAGCAGCCGGCAGGGGGTCTTACCCTTGGTCGAGGCAGAGGAAGGTGGGAGGTTGCGCGCAGCCTGGTGTGAAGGGAGCATGATGGGGTCTGACAGAGTTCTCAAGCAGTCTGGCACATCAATACCATCATCCTCATCTTCATCTTCAGGGGCCTCTGGGTGGGAGCTGCAGGCAGGAATGTCTGGTACAGAGATGGAATGGACCAGGCGGGGGCAGTCCTTATACCAGTCCTTGCGCAGAGCCCAGCACCGCATGCAATAGCGCTGCAGAGGAGAATTGAACTTGCGGCACTCTGTGCACTGCCATGCATCCTACAGTGAAAAGAGACACTTGGTTTAAGGCCTGAAAGGTGCCGTATAAATACCAAAATATTCTCCCACTGGAGCAATCACATGGCTAACAATGTGTTAATGCACTGAAAACATACTTTGTACATTACATATTGATGCACGAGTACACTGCATAATAGAAATTATATATTCGTGAACTATAATCTTTACATATCTCCAAAATCTAAATGCTTACCTGTGTGGAGATCTCCGTATCTGTATCATCACTCAGACACTGTGAGTCATCATCTAACTCTTCCTGCATCTGAGAACACTGCACACAAAAAAGATAAGCAAGTAATCACATACATGAATGCAATTCAATTTCACACACACATGCCAATAAGAATGAGACATGTAATAGAGTTTCAGTCTTCACCTCTTTGTCATCCTTGGTGTCTCTGCATTGCTCTTCTTCCTCCTGAGGTGACTCAGCATCGCTGCCCTGCTCTAGTGCTGCCTCCTTCATCTCCACACTCACCTGCTCGCTCTCAGCCTCATTAAGGAACCACAGGTCATCTGTGGTGTCTGACACAATGGCAGTGTCCTCCTCCTGCCCAGGAGACACCTGCTTCCTCAGTCTAGTTGTGTGGAACAAGTCACTGTGCTTCCACAGATCTGCACTAAAGCTAAATATAAGTGGGCCAAACCTAACATTTTTGAGCCCTTATGCTATAGTGAACCAACAGTCAAACAAAGGCATTTTCTTCTGTAATGAGCTGCATAAAAATGTACCAGATCTAGTATATTCTAATAGGTTTCCAAAGTTCAAATAATCCTAAAAATACATTCACGCAATGTTACATTGTCTCTCTTACTTGATTTGTGTGGATGTCTGTTGAGCCGTTGCTCCTGCGTGTGTAGTTACTGCGCAAGTTACCCAGAAACCACCAGGGTAGACCAGACAAATCCCATTCATCAAGGCTCACATCCAGCTTTGGTCGCTTGCAGGCTGACCTTGGCAGCCCATCTAAAGAGTCTGTGGGAGAAGCCAAGATTGTTGTTAGAAGTAATCTGATGTCAGCACATCTACACTGAACTTGTTCTGAATGAACTGGGACTAGTCTCACAAATCATAGCAAATTTAGCCTGTCTAGCTAAGCTCTTTGACTACAATGAACAGCAAAATCATATGAAACCCATATTACGGGAATGTGCTATTTGCAATACAACAGACTCTCCAATTATGTACAAAGTGTAGCTTTTGCATTTAAAATCACTTGTCTTGGTTCTGACTGTACTGTTATGACCCATTTCAGTATTCATCTGAAAAAAGGTTCGGATTGGTTCAGTAGTGGTTACAATATGTAATATGTATTCCTATTACAAAAACAATGCATACAAATGCAAAAACTGTATATTATCCAATGTGTACACAAGTGGGTGGACATGCATGTGGGTGCATGTACTGACCATCATCTGCATCTCGTGGTCTGCGCTGTGAGGAGTTCTGCGTGATGCAGGTACTGGCACCACCAGCACTGAAGCCCTGGCCAGAGCTACACATCCTGCTAGACACCTACATAGTAAAGGAGAGGCTGGATCAGTGCCTACTGCAGTAGTGTGATAACAGGCAGAACAGCAGCTCTGAACTGCAGAGGCCTTGTTATGTGGCTACAGAAAGCCACACAAGCAGTAGGACAGAGGGAAAGGGAAATGGGAAAATGGGATCTATATTGTGACTTTTAATGGTCAAACCCTCAGAAAAACAAAAATACCATATAAATTTATTCTTAAATATATTGCCACTATTATCAGAAGAAGAAGGCAGCAATTTAAAGCACACACATTAATCTGATTGCCTAGCAGCATTCAAGAAATGTTAACATTGTTAATACTAAATCAATGCACCGTGTCAAGTAAAATACGCAATTCAGAAGTGGCCACACCTTTGAACTGAAGTGCATACCATGCAAATTTGGACTGCTTTTCCAAGTTTTTTTTTTATTATACATCCTAAAAACACTGCGCTACCCATGTTCTTCCAAAAGGTGTAGCTAGGGGTGGGCGATATGATAATCATCATAACATCACAATATGCTTTTCTGAGCAGACCGGGGATTCTGTCACATTACAAAGAGAGCACATTTAGTCCTATTTAAAGGAATGGTTCTTCCAAAAATCATACTCAAACATTGCTCCACTTACATTAGATGTAGTCAATCAAAGACGTTTGTTAAGAGATGCACCAAAATGAAAATATTTGGCCGAAACAAAAAAAATCGAACAAAGTGAAATGTACTCAAAGGCTGAATACAGAATACGGTTTTTCGCAGTTTCATTAAGTTTGCCACTTTTCCAATATTACACAAATTACAAAGGCTAAATCATGTTTTGTCTTGGTTTTCTACTAAACTGTAATTTAAAATAACAGTTTATGTACACTACTAATAAGAATGAGTTGTTAAGCTGCATTTGAGCTCGAGACATTGACATTTTTTGTTGGGGTACACCCACCACTGTTGGGCTTCTGTTTCAATAAATTGTTTGAGATGAGGAAGTTACCATTGCAGTGCTTCTATTTTTATGCCCTATTTTCATGGTATAATATCACTGTAGTGTGAACTTTTTACGTTTTCCATAAATTTCACAAGAAAGCCAAATATCTGTATACGCATTAACGCAATCCTAATTTAACGTGATTAAAAAAGGTAGTTTTGATCCCCTGTTGTTTTTACTGTTCAAAACAGCGTTACACGATGCAGTGGAAGCCAAGCTCAACAGCCAAGTTGTTTCCATCCAAGTACATCACTAGAACTTCTTAAACATGGAAAAGGCTTAAAGATGCACAGGTTTGGTAAGCTTGCAGCTCCAGATGTAAAGTAACTATAACTGAGGTAAGTGGAAATCTGTTTAAATATGATATTTGGGTGAACAATTTCTTTAGGGAGATTCAGTACAACAATGAAATGCATTGGGCGATGCTGAATAAATACCACCATACTTGGTTTTTGATAACACTTTTTAAAAAAGGTACTACTGGACCAGTTCCAATTTACCAAAACTCAGAAAATTATAATATTGTGTTGCATACTCTATATTGCAATATTAATGTTTTGTTGTATCACCCACCCCTAGGTGTAGCCACTGCAAGCATCAATTGATAAACTACCAGGTTTTTGACACCAAACTCTCTTTCATCACCAAACCCAGATTCTTAAATACACCATGGCATTCCCGAGTGAAGCCCTGGCTGTGGCAAATTGCCTAAGATGTGTTAATGGATGGAAGGGTGTGGGATAGAGGGGGAGAGGGTGGAGAAGGCCAGTGAGTGAAAAGCAGAGCTACTGTCCTGCCGACAGAAGCGACGGATCAGAGAAGAAAACTCTGAGTGACAAACAGAAACAGGGACTCTGTTTCCCCATCAGCCAAACTCACGCTGGTGGCTCTTCTTAACCCCCTCTCAAGACCACCAGGCAAAGCCGACCATGGGGACGTACAGAGACGGTGCCACTCTGTACAGACACGTCTGGTGGAGGCAGCTGCTCTTTCATCCCCTCTCATGGCAAAACTTCAACTGGCCTTACTAGCCAACTGAAAATCTTCAGTAAGAACTGTCTGAAATGACCTGGACTAAAGTTAAAGATTAAAATTTGTAAAGTGTCAAATTTGGATGAAATCATAATATTTAGAATTAGGGCAGAGAAGCTTGCAAAAGGACAGGCTGAAACAAGTGTCAAAGTCACACATATGTCAATTTAAACACTATACACAGGCTATAGTTTATGCAATAAAATAGCATATACCATGTTTTGCATTAGATTTTCAGGATATATGATTATTTGATAGTTTTGATTACTCCTCCCCAGCTAGCTAAATATACCTAAGGCTCATGCAAATGCTTCCACAAAATGTATTGACACTTCTGACAGCCAAGATGAATCATCACTGAATGATTAGATTTACGATTCCTCTGCTGTGACAGTTGTTTGCCATGACAGGGGCAGATGAGCAGCGTTTCTCCTGTGCACCATGCTTTCGCTTTACCTGACCAGGATCTTCACATGGAGACTCATTAGAATCCTTGCCGACTGAAAGATTCTTTGCTGCGTCTGCATTTCAAATGAGACATAATAACAACAAAAAAAAAAGAAAAAGAAAAAAAAAAAAAAAAAAAGCAAAAAGAAAAAACTTGCCCTTTATTAACCAAGCACACACCATTCATTCTTTGGCTTGAAAAAAAAAGAAGAAAAAACCCTTCATGCCATTAGCCAAATTTGTGGGGGCAAAGAAAAATTAAATGGCAGAAGGGTGGACTTTATTATATTGCTTTCCTTACAGTAATTTATTAACTTATGCTTTCTAATGTTCGTTGTGGTATTATTTGACATAGCCACAGTTTTAAAACTGCAACCATAAGCCCCTCCACACACATACAAACTCAAACTTGCACCCCAAACAAAACAATTTGGCAAGCTAGGTGTTTTACTAATTTTAAAAAAAGTACCAACAAGATCTTAGTTTTGAGGACACTGAAATGTAAAATTCACGAAGACATACTTAACCTAAATTCTGATCATCCAGATACAGAGAGTATCATCCAGATGAAGTACACATTTGAAACATTTAGGAAACATTCATATAAATACAGTACTAACAGCCTCAAGTCACTTACCTGAGCAATTCAAAATAAACAAATTCCTCTTCAGCATCTCATAGACAGGGCTGCAAAACAGATCACTTTATTATGTTACGTCAAATTAGAAACCACTGCATTGAATCAATGTTCTTGCCTTTAAAAAAATGGTTCACCTAGAAATCACCAACTGTTAAAGCCAAGTATGGCCAAGCCATTTGACTGTCCTATTAACTGTTAACATTATTAATTCACTGGAACCACAAATTGTACCACAGTGACTACTCTGAAACTTTGAACAATTTAATCACAACAGGAACATCTGATATAATCTAAACAAAGGCTGTCATTCATACAAATGAATCTGATCCAAGATCTGACTTCTGCCACCATTGCTGTGGTTTGAAATTGCGGTCAATTGTGGTGTTATTTTAATAATATCATATGATGTCCTGAACCATAATGGCTAGGCCTGTGGGTCCAGGATGTAGTCCGAGAGTGTACTTTTACAAAAACAACTGGGCTATTTTAATGACTACTGAGTTCGTGTTTGTTAGTCTTGCAGCAAATTTGGACTCCAAACACATCTTGGCTGATCAACTACATCTGGGCAAGTGGGAAATTTTGTTGAAATTATTCTTGGGTAAACTAAACAAACTTCATTAAGCTCACAGAAGGTATAAACACACCTTGGGTTTTTGACAGAAAAGCTCTCCACCTCTAGCAGCTCTCCAAGTGGATCATCTTGACAGTGGACTATGTGCTGCCTTTGTTTATCATACAATTCCTTTACTATAATGTATTGGCCAAGGTAGTGCATGACCTGTAGAAAATAAAGTGATAGCAATTTGTATCACATGGATGCATTATGCTGTGCAATATATTCACAGTGATGCCAATGACCTACACCGCAAAATCCCAATCTTTAAAGGTTAAGCAACTTTTCATCATTTGAAAACACAAAACAAACACGAGTTTAAAATATTTTCATTAAGTCAGTGTATTTACATGTATTCAGCTATGTGGCATAAATATGAAGCTGAAGTTATAGAGTTTCAAGCAATTTACAGATCTGTCTGTAATTGATATACACACAATCCTCTGCAAATTTCTCTGTTCTACTGTTTCCAAAATGAAAGGTTGTCTTTTTTGGATTCTTCACTGAGTGAACACAGCAAAATACCAAAAATAAATGTTCTATAAATAATTTTTAAAAATATATCACAGTGCATCTAGTATAGTTATCAAATAACAGACAAACACACAAAACTTTCAAAAATTTTCCACATATGCATCAGCCTTCCAAGATTCCTGCAAAATCGGCTATGACTGTTGTGAACTGATACTAAGCCATATGTGAACTTTTGAGGAAAATCATACATATAAAACAGCCACATCTGCCAAGTACAGAACTACTAACCTCCTTCAAAGTGAACACCTCCTCCTGAGCTCCTGCTACCCGAAGAATCTGCAGAAGGGGGGCTTTGGGCTGGACCTGTAACCAAAGATTTGTACATTTTTAAACTGCTTTAAGCCTTTTTGTTTACAAAATTTGACTACATTTCAAACTTACCTGACTTCCCTCTCCTGGAAGGGCTCTGCATACTGAGCTTGATGGTGGGTGCAGGGATGATGACAGGGAGGCCATATTTGGCTAACTGTAAAACATAAAAGCCATGTTATGATTTTAAACTAGATATAAAAGGTTTCCAGTCCTGTTGGTTCTTCCTGGATTCGAAAAAGAGCACACAGTGTCTATCTGCAATGCCTCAGCAACTGATAATGTTGACCACCCACGTTTCAGTGTCATCCTCAGCCCATCAGCCCACTGACCTACATATTTCAGTCAATCTATAGGCACACCATTTACCAGATACTATGTTTTACACACGTCAGTTGAACCTACCCTGATACTGCTACATATATGTAGAGAACATCTTCTCATACATACATATATGTAGCATTACTGATTATTAAATAAAGACGTTTTAACTATCTGCCCGCTTTAGAAACAATATTTGGGACACATTAGATCTAAGCTCTGTTTGCGTTCGTTAACTGGAGGAAACATTTATGCTTAATTACTAAAGCATGAAAATAGTAACTGCTAGCTGGTAGCTTGTTACGGTGGTTGCCATGTTCGAAAAAATACTCCAGCCCAAGGTCGGACAGAAATAATATTTAACTTATGTGCTTATATTAACATAAGAAAGAAGAAAATGTCTGCATAATTGTAATGTTTTTAACGTAGTACACTTTCATCTATATTTTCAAGATCACATTACAAAAAAAATCTTATTATACCAGAACTTTACTGTTCATCACTGCCCGTTTTATGCTTTTCATGGTTTTAATGATCCATTTACATACACAAGACCAATTATTCATTTTGTACTATTCATATAAGTGCTGTTTGGCAGCCATGTTTAACTTTAAAGTACTGGATTTTCAAAATAGCCCAATTGGGCGCAAAAAACGCCAACCTGGCAACTCTGTAACGGACTCACGTTTAAAACATATTCAGTAGGGCTGTGTCCGAAACGTAGACAATGTTGCCTACTCAGGCTGTTTTCTCAGACAGTAAGATATGAAGTGTCCACATCTAATAATTACATGAAAGGCTGCGTTAAACCGTAGTTTAAGCTAGAAGCAAGCTGTCAGTATTCTGGCAGTAAACTGAACTGCGTGCGTTTTACTCATGAGTCGGTTGCAAATGCCTTTAAATGCTGCGTTCTAAGGCAACCTACTTAAAGGAATCTACTTTCAGACACAGCCATCAATACACTGCTATCTGCATTTAGTATACATATAAAAAACAAACCAAACGGATTTAAATGTAACCTTCTATGTAAACAATCCATTTGGACACGACCTCATGCGGTCCTGTCAGCCTAAGTACGTTTGGGACACAGCCGTAGTTGGAGCTAATCTTGGCTACACTAGCCACCTGCTACTAAGAGTTAACTTTGGTAACGTCCTGAGTTAACCTAGCTATATAAGTTAAGCACTGTTACATAAGTAATTAGATATGAAACGAAACGTAATGGCTCAAGACGGTCAGCTTTTTCAGGTTTTTAATTTAAATCCCATTTTACTTTAGCTAGTCTAGCCTGTTAGCGAGTGCAAGCTAACCTCGCCCCCTCAACACACTAGCTTGAGCAACACAGGCTATTCAAGTATGTACGTTTTACACCAAAAAGAAGAACTCACCTTGTTTTCAGTGACGGTTACATTGTTGCCACTCACAAAGTATCCCGACACACAATACAAGAAGCTTCTGTATATTGTTTATTGCCCAGCAGTGGTGGAGAGTTAGCCGCATACTGCGACTGACGTGGTATGGCGCGTAAGCGAAGGTGAAAAGAATCAGTTTCAAAAGAATCGATTCACAAATAATTTGTTAGAATCGGACTTAAAATGATTCGAATCTTCTAACTTTTCAAAATAAAAGCTTGCTAAGGAATGGAGGGAAAAAAGAAGCAATTCACTCTCAATATATTTCAAATCCTAATGGCTTTATTTATTTATATATTTATATATAATATATTTTTGTATATATATATATATATATGTATAGTTATATATATAAGTTTGACCTCAATTGCTTGATTATCATTTTTTCCTTTGTTCTGTTAACTTCAAACGACAGGACATAAAGAACAAGGCATTCCACATGATCATATATTACAAAAGAGTAAAGAAAATTAGAATGTGTGCACATCACACGCATACATACATACATACGTACATAATACACTTCTTTGTTAGTATAAAGTGATGAAAAATGGTCATGACTGCGGCCACTGAGACAGAAAAAGAAGCAGAGAGAGAGAGAGAGAGAGAGAGAGAGAGAGAGAGAGAGAGAGAGAGAGAGAGAGAGAGAGAGAGAGAATAAATAATTGATCATATTCTAAATCAATAAATCTGTTGCATAGTTGGAAGCAAACAGGACTGACATTTTGGCATGATAATGATTTATATTTACAAAAAGGGAGGTGCTATGGGGAGGCTTTAAAAAAATAATGTTTGATTTTTGGCAGCTGAAACACACACCGACATGAAGGCGAAGTTAGCTTCTCATTCAAATTTCCTGAAGGGGCAGCTGAGGACTCAAACGTCACCGGTTTGATCCTCTGAATAGGAGGACACGCCCTTGAGCAAGGCAACTAACCCTCAACTGCTCCCTGGGTGCTGTGGATAGAGCTGCCCACTGCTTTTGCCAAGTGTGCACACTGCCTCCTAGTTTGTTCACTTGTGTGTGTTTGTGTGCGTTTCATTGCATGGATGGGTTAAACGCTGAAGTCAGATTCCTCTACGTGCAAGCACATTGGCAATTGTATGCACGTTTACTTAAAACACTTGTGAAAAAGAAGCTAACTTCAGTTTGTGACGAAAGATGCTGTTTGACAGTCAATAAAATAATCCACATGTAACCCACTGAAAACTCACAACCACACACACACACACACACACACACACACACACACACACACACACACACACATACTTACAGTTAGACACAGACTCTAGCTGTGGCCACTCCTGACTGAAGTAATGATTTTTTATAAAAATGGCAAACGATAACTGTATAGTCAAACCTAAACAAAAGGAAATAAAATACTTTTCTGCAGTTTCAATTATGAACGGCTGCGATCTGACTTACATCGTTTGATTAAAACACATTTGGTAACTTAGTGTTACCTTGTAGCCCTTAAGGTCTTTACTACATAGTAAGAACACAGATTCTCTGTCATCTGGACAAGACTGGGCAGATGTAGCTGGACTGTAAACAGAGAGACTGGGGCAAAAACCATTAGGGTAGTTGCCTAAGTATAAGGACCAGGTACAGCCAGGGGGCGTTTCTGGATTGTATAGGAACAGCCTTACCAAAAAGAACAACGGGGGCATTCCCATTTTAGCTAGTGAGAAGGGCCGTTCTTGTTTTAGCACAGGAAGGCCTTGGATGTAGCTGGAATAGTATAGCGGATAATAACGCTGCCTCCTACATGGCAGACTAGGATTCAAGCACTAGCCAGGGCAAGTACACCACACTACAGTGGTAACCCTACTTACAAGCATCCCTACTAACGAGTATTCCAGATAACGAGTCGAGATCTCGGAATATTCTTGTTCCAGGTAACGAGTAAAATTCCAAGTAACGAGTAGCCTAAATTAGTTCAAGTATGCCAACTGCTAGGGGCACTGCGGTCATAGCATCCCATATATGCTAGCGTAGAAGAAGAGCTCAGTCAATACCTTTGACCGCTGTCCAGTGAAAGTGAAAGTGCTAGTGAAAGTGACACAAAGACAGCAAAAGGTAGTGAACAAGAAAGTTAGATACATTTTACTTTTACTTTTCATAAGTGTAACCATGCCATACACGTACGCCCGTCCTCCTGTCCTCCTTAGCCGCCAGCCTACACGAGCACTGTCAGTCTCCCTCTCCTTAGCGGCCAGCCTACACGAGTGTCGTCGTCTCGTTTGTTTTAAAAACCCATATAAACACATTATTTAGCATATTAAAGTATACTGTATATTGGCCGGCGGACACGGATTCATCAGTTTTACATGTATTCTTATGGGGAAAATGCATCCAGCTAACGAGCAAACCAGCTAACGAGCTCGGCTCCTGCACGGATTAAACTCGTAAGTAGGGTTACCACTGTATATCAAAAAGAGTCCTTGGGTAAGACTCCTAACTCTGGATAAGAGCATCTATGAAAGTCCATAAATGGAAATGTAAGGCCTAAAACACAGGAATGTCCCTGGCTGCAGTAGAACCATACTGCATCTAGCTACTGCATCTAACTGGCCATACAAATAAAACACGTGATATCCTTTATTTTTATAGTTTTAGCACTGCCTTTCATAGCAATACTTAAGCTGCCAAAAATGTTTCAAAAATGAACTGCACTGTCATATCCCGGCCTATTTTCATGACTCTTAGACAAACATTTCGTTTTAGGCAGCTGACACAGTGGTATATTTTGCTGCATGCCGTTGAATGGCACTTCAGTGATTGGGAGGATTAAAAGCATAAGACACTACATTACTGTCTCATGTAAAAGTGCCATCACTGTGGCATATGTAAACAGATGACCTCGAGATGTGAAAATACAGTGGCCTCTCTGCCACAATCTAAAGCAGAAACAGAAGTCAGGATGTGAAACTAGTTTTAATGTTTAACTGCTGTAACTTGCACACAGCTTAATGCTTTATCTATACTCGGAATCTCGTAAAATAAGACCTAAAGGTGATGCATTCGGTTTCACTGATACAAACGTGCACATTTCCACGTGAATAAAATCCAATATATCATCTCAATTTGACTTAGAGTTGAATTATCCGATGGCTGTACTGATATATTTTATTCATAGAGAAATTATACGCGTTTGAAATTCAGCATGTTGCTCTGTTCCCCAAATGCCAGTGGTTTAATTCTATTTTTTGAGTTCAGTTGACTTCAGACTAATTTGCACCTTCTAGAAATGCAAAAGTAGAAAGCCCTATTCTACTACAAATCAGTAAAATGTCTCAATTCTAAACACAAACGTTGCCTCTGACTGGAAGGCAGGTATCACACCAACATTCAACATTATAAGCGACCAAAGCCAGTCACAGTAATTGCCGGTCACTGAAAACAGCATCAGTCAAAGAGAAATATTTTTGCAGGAACTTTTTTGATGGAAAAAAAATCCAAAAAATGTCAAACAATCAATGTAGACATGCATATTAAGCACAATAAAATGCTTCTGTTTCTCTTAGAAGTGGAAGAAGATGTGCTTGAAGGAGTGGCTGATGGACTGAAAATGCTGTCAAGGTGCTTGAGGAGAGCTTGACATTCTGAAGAGGATGAAATGGGAAGGGTTATGAATGACAGGTCCCTACCTTGGTAATGAATTCCCTCTTTTTATGGCATGGTCAGGAAAATCAAACATTTCCCTACCTGCTCCGAGCATGCAAGAAGCAGTCTGTTTTGGTAGCTTTAGTTCCATTGCTTCTTTCATCTTTGATGGCTCATGCGTGGGTGTGAGATGCAGAACACTCTTTTGTCTTAAAGGAGGATGGTGTATATGAGTGGCTAATGGAAAGAAAGTCATGGAATGGGCAGAAAATGAAGGTTAATTGCAGCAATATTCCAGTCATTTTCAAACTAATCTCTATTTGCCTCATCTTGCAATCGATTACCAACCAGATCATTTGCAATGTGTCCCTGTGCTTAGACAGAGAACAGAAAACCAATTGACTTGAATTGACATTTGCAATAGAAGCCAATAGGCAGATGCAGTTCTTTAGCTAAGTATCAGGACATGATAAAGGACTGTATGCTAGGAACATGGAGGAAATGCTGGAGTATTACTTAAGTAAATAAAAGCATTATATATGACACCATTCAAACTGTGAAAGACATTGTTCAGCATCTACTCTTTGTAATGATCACATGGTATAATCAACAGTTTTAAAACAAAGGGAACCAAATGAATAATATCTCACTCGGCTACAGCAAAAACGAGCCAAAAACAGCATCATATCGGTGTGTGTTTCTTCTGGTCAGACCAAGTCCATTGATCAAAAGTGAGCGGAAGTGCGTGTGTGTGCGCGTGCCGCGGGCGGCATTCGTTCCAAGAACAAGGAAAGCTTGGGAGGGGGAATGTCTCATTCCATACTTAAACATGCAGAACACTGAACACATATATTGAACAGTTAGAGTTTTTTCTTCTTTTAAGCAACACAGGACACTAGAAATACCACTCACACCAGGTTGTACATATTGCTTTGAACCACCAATTTGTTTATAAGTCATGCATGCCACATAGATGATATTATGTTTATACAAAAATAACACCAGTGCTTATTACTGTATTCATGTGAAGTACAGAAAGTTGATGTTTCTTTTTTTATTATCATTATTATTGTCCTCCTCACAATCAAATACGAGTTTGCAGGATCTCTCTTGCGCAAATATGCAAAATAGGTGGTTGTGACTAATATTCCAGTTTCAAAATGCAATCTTTTATTTACAATTGTGATGCATCAACTCCTGAACTCCCATCCATACAAGAGCTATGAGAGAATTTCAGTAGAGTAGCAATGCAGTCAAATTCAAGTTGCTGCGCACCATCCAGTAGCTCCGCCCACTCTCCTACACTACGAACAATGCTTGTGCAACAGCAACTTGTCCTGCAGAGCTATCGGAGTTAAAACTGGATTAACATTTAATGGTCGGTTTGTCATTGTACAGTTGCTAAATGTCCAAGGATGAGAAAGATGGAGAGGAAAATAAAGAACGTGAGTGTTCCTTTGAACCCTATTACATCTTTAGGGACTGATTCATAAGAACCATGAGGGAGCAAAGTAGTGTTATATCAACAATACAGCAGACATTAATGGAGGGGACAACTGAGAAAGAACAGCATTAAAATGATAAATTAAGTCATGATTGTACAAAACAACACTTTGGCAGAACTTTCTTTAAAGCTTCTCTTGGTAACTACTGACAGCTTTCATGATCTTTCATCTTGAAAACACTTCACTGAACGTAGTACACAGGTGCACTCAATGTTCATGAGTTAATAAACGCAACCTTAAAGAAAAAAAACGTATCCTTAAGACAAATCATCAAAGGACTCAAACAGATTTGGACTCAAATGGATGTAAAACAGCCCATGATCATAAAAAAAAAAAAATCTTATTAAAAATAAATTAGGTTCTAATTCCATGTCAATGTCAATGGAACAAAAGAACAGTGTAAATGTACATACATTTGAAAATATGGTATTCTAATCTTTTTTTTCCTTTCAACTTGAATCAACATACAATATCCTTATCAGAACTAGTCAAAGCAATGCAAGTTGTCTCTGTAACATTTATAAAGTATCCAGTTTGGCGGAGATATAACAAGCCTACATTATAAAAGGCTTTCAATTTTTTTTTTCCAAAGCACATAGACCCTTTTTTCCCAGGCCAACGGGTTCACTGCACATGGTCAGGCGTGAGCACATTTAAATCTGTCTCAGCTTAGAGCCCGACCAATCCCATGGCTTTACAGTAAACAAGTCACGTTCTCTGTCTCTTATTTACGGCCATAGCCTGGTTTCGAACGTGGCATAAGTATTAGCATAACTGCAGAAAAAACAAAAACTAAACAAAACAAAAAATTTGACTCTACGGCTTACTTGACTAATTGTTGTTACGTCACCAAACTTTCCAAGCCTATACAGCTATAATTTATATATTTCCAAAATATTAAAAAGTACTTAATATAAAAATACAACAACAATTGTAAAAAAAGAACAGAACATTGAGCTTTATATGAAATTCACACATGCTTCCCCACTGTAATACATCATGTTTTTACTAAAGTGAAATAAAGAAAAGAAAAAGAAAGAAAAAGAAAAAATTTACCAGTAGGGGGAAGTGCGGCTTCATCTAAACGCTGCAGCCTTTGTTCCGTAAACATTGAAAGTGGTCCGTCGTCGTCTTCTTTTTTCTTTATTTATTTACTTACTTATTTACTTATTTATTTATTTATTTATTTATTTAGGCAGTGACTCGCGCCGTCTTTGATTTCGACTGGAAATATAAAGCCAAAGAACAAAATTACAGAAAGCAAAGGAGAGAAATGGTTTATAAAAGAACAACCTATAAAATATGGCTCTGAGCAAGTAGAAAAAGGAGCATACTGAGGATTCCATTTAACCTAGATCGGTATGAAGACAGATTTGGAATTATGGCAGTACTATGATTCTGGTAATTAAAAGCACATGTTGTGCAGGCCACGCTCTTTTGAAAGCTGGCAGCTCTGCTTTGTAATCCAGGCTTTCTGCTCCGCTAACAGGCCATTCACAGGGTTCAACAGAGGTTTTGGGTTGCATAATACTTGTTGGTTTATTATGCTGTTTTTTGTTTTTGTCTTTTTTTCTCTCCTTTCAAACAGTAAAAAGCATGTGAAATATGTGCTGTGGCCCAACACTTGTAGGAAGAGTGGTAGGCCTGGCTGTAGAGCCCTACATGGATCCCCCTATTGTCTTCTGTGCAACCGATCATGCCTTGGGGCAGAACATTGGGTACAGTCTTAACACCAAAGAATCAGGGAAAAACGACTCAAATGGCAGAATTTGAAACCACACACACACATAAACATGCACGCACACCCACACCCACACGCAATTCTTTTTTGTGATATTTTTCCTGTGAGAAAAGTCAAGGAATCAATACAAAAAAAATCATTCATTTGGTGCCACTATCCCCAAAAAGATTCCCCATAAAGTCAGACACAGGTGAAACTACAGAAAGTTACATGCATTTCTATTGTGACGTGCTGCAAGTTGAATTAAGGGGCGTTAGATTACATCTTTACTTTTTTTGAGGCAGTTGGATGAGCCACCCATTTTTACTACAAGAGACTAGAGAGACCCAGTGGATGTGATGGGATGAGATGTTTGTTTGGCCCAGCTCGCCCCGCTGTACAAAAAACAAACAAAAAAAGGGGGGGGCGCTCCTCCTAATTGGCTGTAATCAAATACTCTTTTCGGATATCTCTTCACTCCGCTTTCACTGCAGCAGCCTTAGGTCTATGCCTACAAAATCAAAAAAAAGAATTCAACGAAGAGAGAGAAACCAAAGATGAACTACACTCAGGACATCATACACGTCTGACTGTATTTGAAAGATGGTAAGAATGTAGTGTGTCCGAACCACTTAAGACATTCGATAGATGTTTGAAAAATAAAGAATAACAAAAACGGAGCAAAAGTTATAAAGACACTACATTGCTCATGTGTTTCAGATGAAAAAGAAATAAAACCATGTATGAACAGCGTAACTGCACATGTACTGTATGCTGCAAGTTGTATGTATGAGAGCATAAAGTTGCAGAACTTGGAAATAAAACAAAACACTATTTAAAACACTATGAAGATGTCCTGGGAAAATTAAGTCATGATGATAGCATACAAATGTCAAAAAGAAAACAAACAAACAAACAAACCTGTAATAGATATACAATGTCAGTGACAGGCTGAGAGAAGAATAGCCGCCCTCTCATAGGTGAGTTTAGGCCGTGTGTGTGTGGCACGGGCCTAGGCAATGGCATGCGTGCTTCTTTAAGAGTGCCCACACACCACAGTGCAATGGAGGAGGAGCTGAGGTGGGATGCAGAGGGGCTGGGAGAGTAGGGGGGTCCCTTCGACCCCATCGCCTATCCTGGGATGCTGCCTTCAGGGTGTATATTGGCAGAGTGTTCCATCAGTAGGGCAAGAGGATATCTAGGTTGGGATACAGGATGTGGGTGGGTGGGTG
This sequence comes from Crenuchus spilurus, assembly GCA_036984385.1. Lineage (NCBI taxonomy): Eukaryota > Metazoa > Chordata > Actinopteri > Characiformes > Crenuchidae > Crenuchus > Crenuchus spilurus. The sequence continues at coordinate 115,432 of BRDA01007667.1, read as the reverse complement.
CTTCCAGAAGCAGATCAGTTGAAGGGACTGGACTGGGTCAGACGGAGGACTCGTGGTTGCGGAAGAGGAGGGGGGCGGAGCTGCCAGGGCCACCCCCACCCTTACTGAGAGAGGCGGGGGAGAATGAGAAAGAAAAGGTTTGCGGCTCGCTGCTCTCCTCAATCACGGGCTGCCGCACTTCCTCCTCGGACAGGGGCATGAACTCGGGATGGGACATGAAGTTATGGATGGAGCTTCTGGACTCTGGCTTCTCTAGGCCCTCGTACAAGGAGCTACGGAAAGCGTTGACCACCTTAATCTGAAGTTGGAAGGTGCAAAAAGAAAAAAGGAGAAAGGATTAGAGTGATTGCACTAGAGTGGCATCATTATGTGTGTGTGCATGTTTGTGCAGTGTGTGTGTGTGTGTGTGGGCTGGTGTATTCATGAAACAGGCAGAAAGGGATGGATGCATCTGTGGAGGGACAAAGAACAAAAATGGTCACTGGTGAGCAACAAATGACATCATCTCTGCATACAAAATGACACCAAGCACAAACACTTCAAACCAATGTAAATAGGAAATACTGAAAGCATCAAATAAATCCACACCACACTGGGAAAAAGGAAAGAAATACATATATTTATTGTCTATTCAGGCAAATGGTCAAGGAGAACAGGCACAAGCATCAAGCAGGACTCCACAGGCACCAACACATCACAAACGGCTAACGTGCCAACCACATCCACATTAACGGGCATTTCCCCACCACACGTGCATTTCCACCACTACTCTGATTTCAACTGTTTATCAATTAGTCCTTCCTTGTCGGTTTATTTGGCATTAAAGTTAAAGTTAAAGTTAAAAGAAGCCCAGAGTGGCTCAGCAGGCTAAGACGCTGACACTATGACCAGAGGATGGCGAGTTTGAATCCCGGTCATGCTGTTTGCCATCAACAGCCGGGGCCCAAGAGAGCAAAATTGGCAGTGCTCTCTGACGGCGCTCTCACTCTCCCTATCATTCATTCACACATTGCAATGTTCACTGATTGGTCCATTTGAAACTAGAGACCCTGCACTCCTCTGAGCACGTTGGTTCCCCAGGGATGATATATCAAGCGGTACTTCAAAAAGAGGCAGTGGCTGTATCGCACGCCTCCTGCGTGTGCATGTCTTCACCCTCCTAGAGTCAGGGACAATGCAAAGTGATGGGGAGAGCCACTAATGGGTTGGGTTAATTGGCGACTACCACATTGGGAAGGTTAGAAAATTGTCAAAAAGTTAAAAGTTAAAAATCGTTTCCCTCGACCAGCCAAGGCACTTTTCCTTCTTTACTGCTTTTCCTTTTTCACTGGATTTACATGATCAATAAGAAGCTCATACTGTACTAATTCCCATCATGTCACACTGTTAACAAAATGGGTGTGTCCAAAGTGGTTTGAGACAAGTGATGATGTGACACTACATTACCTTCCATTACTTGTTAGCTACAGTAGTGCAGCATGTAGTTCCATGCAAAAGTAAGGAGCCACTTAAGACTCCAGATTAACTACTAGGGCATCTCCAAAAATGAGAATATCATGAAATTTGTAATTTTCTTATAAATATATATTTTATATTCATTACACATAACGTGACATATTTCAAACCTTTTTTACTTTCATGTTTATACAGTTTGAATAGTAATTCCTTCAAACTACAATATTATTAGAGATGGAGGACTATAAGCTGAACACATGTCAAGGGGAGAGAAAACGAGCAACGTGGATATGTCAGGCTGGTGCTTGAGTAAATCGAGGGGGGGTGGGGTTGTGATGGGCTTGCACTCGCACATTTGACAGCTGAAGGTGGAGGGGAGGGGAGACTCCTCCCTTGAAGTCAAAGAGCTGAATAACAGCTCGTTCTTCCAGAGTTCTCCTTGTCCAATGTGTTTAACGTTAGTCTGGCGCTCGTGATGCACCAATGCTTAGAGTCAGCTTACTAAAGGAACAAAGGGAACATGTTGAATTTGTAATGTATGCGCATGATTTAGAGGTTTAGATAATAACGTTTCTGTGTTCACAGGGCAAAGATCGTTTTTATTGTCTTTATTGTGTACTGTACTGTATACAGTAGTTCCAATCAAGTAATCTGATTGGACAAGTTCCATGAGTGCTGATAGAGTATAATGGCATCGCAAGGTTTTTGCAGGTTTCAGTGAGTTAAATTTAAGACTTCATTAAGACCTTTTAAGACCATTCTCTGTGAAATTTAAGACCAACACGACAAATTCCCAGAAACACTTTAATGATCCCAGATATTCTCAAAACACTTTAATTTTATTAATTCAGTTAAAGAAAAGGATTAATTTCATTCAATATTAGAACAGATAATCAAAATAGTTACATACATAGTTTTTTTATCACCGATCTCAGTTGCAAGAGTTTTGAGTTGCGTAAGCTAGCAAGAGAGAAAGATTGAGCGCGCAGGAGAGATTTGTATTGTATTTGTATTATATTCATGTGCATGCAGAAATGTCCTTGTTTGCTCAATGCGCTCAGAATTGTGGCACAAACACAACGACATATCCAATAACACCGGGAACAAACACAACGACATATCCAATAACACCGGGAAAAGACGCTAGACTTGTCGCTAGTAGCTTTTTTGGGAAAAAAGTCTGAAAACTCGCTAAATATAGTAACAAAAGTTGCAAACAGTGTTAGCCAACGAGCATGTTAGCATGCAGTTATTATGGGATTTGTAGTTCCCAGACCGGTAGCCCCGCCCAGAAACACAGAACTACATTTACACTGATGCATTTAGTCGACGTTAGCAGAAGTTAGCAAAAATAACTTCCAATTAGACTACGCTTCTCTGGAAAAGTAAAGTAAAGTAAAAATGTAAGACTTTAATAATTTTAATTTAAGACCTTGGATGGATATCTGGCCGTTTTTAAGACTTTTTAAGGCCTTAAATTTAAATTTTTGAATTTTAGACTTTTTAAGACCCTGCATCACTCTACTCTACAGGTGTGCTCTATTAACTAAAGCTAGCATGTGTTACATCACAGTCCATTTACAGAACTATTTCTATTGGTGGAGAGTCAAAAAATGATTAAATAAACCAACCAATCATAATCTGTTGATGATTATTACTGTTAACTAATAAATGATGCTCATAAAAGCAACATCACACTCAAGGTTGGGCTGTTATACTGAATATCAGCACGGCTATGATTATCTTCAACACTTGGACTGCAGCCTTGTGCCTACGACCGAATCGCTGCCATGCTGATATTCAGTATAACAGCCCTCCCTCTGGTGTGATACTGCTAAAGTATCCTTTAGAGATGCTGCAATTCAGAAGTCAAGCACTCATTTTATAAAAGCCTTTACAACTATAAGTTGCAGGTGGGTCATGTACCAGCTTACTGCTACTGGACATACACACCAAAAATACATTAATTGCTTTATTTTTTGAATATTTTGTGACGTGGTGCCCGAGGCCAATTCCTGTAATATAGGTCATTTGCTGGCAGACTGTAATTTTCTTTTCTCAAAATGTGCTGCCTGTCTGGCATAATGTTCCACATAAAGTTCCCTTTGGTGTCATTTTAAAAGAAGTAGAATATAATGATCCAATCAAAACAAGCTCGATCAGGTTTGAGCCACTCTTGTAACACTGAACATCAGCACTCAGGAAGCAAATGTTCATTAACGTTAATTTTATAAGCCCAGCTTCTGTTTAAGACTCTTAAAGGGCAGAATTTATTCTGCAGTGTGCTTTCCTGTCTGACATCTACTCTGGATATGTTTGGAAAGTCCTATATAATCAACATATTCCTCTTCAAAGTCAACAGGAAACAAGCAAAGACATTCTGCTTGTTTTAAGCGTGGACATACAGTGTTATACTGCATTGCATATGTTAATGCTTTCCTTACTCCATACATACACCTGTCTTAACACGTCAGCTAATTACCAACCATTGCTTTCTTCACTAATACACTATAAACAAAACAGTCACTAGAAACTGGCAGTTGGCAATTTCAAGTAAAGCCGGAAGCCTTCTGCCGCGTGACCTCAACATCTCATTGCATTCTGGTCATACTGCAAGCTCCCTCTGAAGCCCATAGGCTGTTCTGTCTCGGATCCTGGCCTTTAATCTTAACAGGTCTGGTGGCCCCTCCAGTTTAATGCGCTCATTAAAGTTTAACCCCGCAGAAATGAAGCGAGGGTGGCCCTGAGAGGAGAGAGAGGACCTCGGGAAAAGATGGAGAAAACAGGGCGAAACAGCGGAATGGAAAAAAACAAGACAAAGGCAGTCATTCTGAAGACGGGCGCTGGAACCAGCCTTTTGACTGGCCATGAAAAAGAGGCAGATCTACGAATAACTCATTTATAAATCATTTATCAGAAGGATGGTGTTCAGACTGCAGGTGCTTTTTTCCAATCCACACGACGACATCTATGCCAGTGTTTAACTAGAGCTCACTCGGTGTTTTATATACTGTATAGTTGCATTGGTCCACTGGGCACAAGTCATT
>BRDA01007667.1:67725-110830 GCA_036984385.1 Crenuchus spilurus | reverse complement strand
ATGACAAAAGCAGTCAGCTCTCCTAAATGTGTCTTAAATTTGATGCAATTTTAATTAAAGAGTCTCTGTCGACCAAGCTTTTTCACAGTGCTGTGGCCTATAAACATGGTTCAGATACTAGTGGAACGACGGAACTGGTGATGCTTTCTGGCACAAGATAGTGACTTCTAGGACTAGATCTTTAGGCCTAAAAAAAAAAAACTGAAATAAGTCCAGTCAGGTTTTGGTGAAATGAATATTATTAATGCATCACTTGGTAGGTCTACAGTGCACTTGAGAAAATTGAACACTGAGCTACTCATTCTGGACATATATCAAATATTTCTCAAAGTGGGTAATCATTAATTTTGCAGAAGGTATCTTCGACTGGCCTTGATTCATAAAAAGGTCTTGCAGCTCATGTAGTTTCTCTGAGAGAACTCGTACTGATGCAAATAACATGTGAATTTCAGTTTTGGGGTTCTGAACAGATAATACATATTATATCTCAGGAACTTATTTTTTTAACTGAAATAATGATCATCCTTTAAATCATATCTTTATTATCTATAATATCAGAGATGCACTGATATACAGCACTAATACTAACCTTATTATAAGACTGGATGTCTACTGTCAGATGTGACCAATCAACAATCAACAGCTTACTAAAGATGATTATAACAGAATGTTGTACTGTATGTTTAAGTACCTGGTTCTTTCAAGCCCAATGTGCCTTACTTGGTATTGGTTGACTGCCTGAGCTACTGGAATTGGTAAAAAGTTGGACGTGTACATTGTCTACACAATATGAATTAGAGTCTTATCTCTAAAAGCTTCCTGTTCACCTTAAGAAGCTGTTTCGATGCTAAAATGCAGTCACCACATGAGACTGCAGGATGGCAGAAGAATATGAAATCTCAACAAGCTTCGCCATCAACGTCAGAAAGCCAAATTCTAAGGATGAGCCCAATTTCAAAAATAAAAAAAGGAGGGAGCTTGTGGCAATCTTCACAGAAACAGAGGGACAGAGATAGCGTGAAAAAGTGAGAGAGAGGTGAGAAGATGGTTATATTGCTTTGGCAGACGTCATGCAGCAGCATTAGCGATTGTTGCTGTTAGCTTGCCGGGTGTTATGTGGCACTCACTGCCTGCAGTAGAGGAGGAAGCAGGAGCGGATGGCCCGCCGACTGCAGCAGAGTTGGCGGACAGCGAGGAAGAGGAAATCCCTACATGGGTGGGGCTAGAAACAGTTTTTGCGTCGTTGTGCTGGCTGACCACGGAGGGCTGACGGCGCAGGGCACCAGGGACCGCCGTTTGGCCCGACTGGAATGTATAAACCACGTCCATCTGCAAAGGAGAGAGGGAAAGGCCGGGATGAAGGACAGGGAGGAAAGAAAGAGAGAAGGGCAGAGAAAGACCAAAGAGCAGAAGAATCAATCGGTTAGAGCAGACACATTTGTTATTAAAGGAAGAGAAAATGAGAAATCCTCTATAAATGAGTTTTGAGCCCATCCAGGGATAAGGAGGAGGAGCAGATGAGAAGGATGAAATGAAAGGCAAGTTTTAAGGGAAGGATTTTTCTTTTTTAGGGCAAAGGAAAGACTGAAGGCAAAAAAAAAGAAGAAAAAAAAAAAGAAAATGAGGACCAGACAGGCGACAAAAAGTGGTTCTACAAGACATTGATGAGTACAAATCACACTTGTGCCAATTAATTCCTCCATTGTGAAGCGCTAACCATGCATGGCCGATAAAAAAACAGAAATCCAGGAGGATTAAAAAGTGGGGTGGTGGGACGGGAAAGGGAGGGGGAGATAAAGAGCTAATTAGTGGAGCAGCATTTTTGCGGTCAACTAAGGGGGGGGGAGGTTAGAAAAAGACAGAAACATTCAGCCTTTCCTCTGTCTGAGATTGAAGGGGAAGAGGGATGGGATGATAGCGAAGGGATGAGGGACAGGGAAGTGGATCTGGAACAGCAGGGGAGTAGAATCAAATCCAGGGCAGATGACACACATTACAAAAAATTTCCCATCCGCTCTCGACATCCCTGTCTGCTCTAATTAGCCAGGCCACACCAGACAGTCATCACAACAGAAAACAGCACAGTTCGAAGACACATAGCAGGTACATACTAATACTGCACATTTACCAAAACTTTTAAACACAGTCAGCTAGATATGCTTAGAAGGGTTCAACAGTAACTGACTTCAAATACTAGTGCATCTCCAAAAAGTAGAATATCATGAAAAAGTTCATTCTTGTACATAATTTAGTTCAAAAAGCAAAACTCTCAGATTTTATATTAATTGCATGCACAGTGACTTATTTCAAGTCTTTTTTGCTTTAATGATGATCCTTTTGAATGGTACTTTAACTCAAAATGAATTATTATAATAAATGAATAATGAGAATAATGAGATTCTGTATTTGGCATTTGGATGAGCTATAAGCCACACTGATTCACAGAAAAACAAAACAAAACAAAAACAAAAAAAAATACTTGAAATATGGCACTGTACATGGAAATAATATACTATTCAAATAAAGAATGTGTGAAATGTAAATAAATGCATATAAAAATAATGCAATGATTTTCTGAGTAAATGGTGGCCAATGATGCAAGATAGATGATTGCTGGATTATCCTACAGTACACACCAGAGCAGCTACCAACCTTCCTCTACAGCTACCACTATCAATAAAACTGAATTCGAATGAACTCTTGTTAGCAACTATCAAACTGATGGTACCAGTCTGATGAACTGCATTTGGCCCCAGATTGATGCCACTACCACTATTATTATTATTATTTTACATTATAGCATAATGCTATACTAAACTGATGATACTGTATATTCCTATCAATAGCCTGATCAGACGAGGATGAATCCCCTTTGAGTCTTAGTCCACGGTTTCTTCCTCCAGCCTCGAGAAATTTTATCTTGCCACTGTCGCCTTTGGCTTCCTCTCATTGTTTATTATTATTTTTTTCTTTATTCTAATGATCTGTTTCTGAAACTAATTATGTAAAGCTGCTTTGTGACAGTGTCAGTTGTAAAAGTAACTAAAAATAAAAATAAAATTTGAATGATTAGCATATCTCATAAACCTATATTTGACTCAAAATAGAACATATCAGATGTTAAAAGTGAAACTTAGCATATAATGAAAAATATTAACTCAAATACAACTTGATAGCAGCAATGCATCTCAGTTTTCCTTTTAGCCTCAGTAAAATTTAAAGACAGTAGTGTTTCTGTATTGTGTTGACATATAGCTTACATTTAACTTACATTTGTGGACTGCATGGTGAACTGTGTTCACAACCATTTCTGGAAGTGTTCCTGAGCCCATGCAGTGATTTCCAGTACAGAATCATGCCTGTTTTTAACAAAGTGCTGCCTGAGCAACCAAAGATCAGGAACATTCAATATTGGTTATCGGGCTTGTCCTATGAGCACAAGTTGTCGGAATGTTTTGATGACATTATGTACTGTGGGACTTTCAAAGTATTCTCAATTTTCAGAAAATTCACAAATTGGTGAACTTCTGCCCATCTTTGTTTCTGAGAGACTCTCAAATGTTTTTTTAAGATGTGTTGCTGCCATCAAGTTCTAAATGAGTTAATATTTTTCATGATATAGTAAAATGTCTCACTTTCAAGATCTGATTTGTTATGCTGTGAATAAAATATGTGTTTAATGGGAGCAGTGAGTTAGGTACCTTGCTCAGAGGCACTTCTACCATGTTCTGCCAAGAGATCGAACCAGTGAAGCTAACCACCAGTCCACGGCTGCCCCCCAATAAATAAATTAACATTTGTTTACGTTTTACACAGCATCCCAACTGGAACTGCGGTTGTAAAATATGACAACATAGTTCAACAACAATGAACTGTGTCATGATATTTTAATTTCTTGATGTAGCACTGTAAATAATAAGCAATGCAGTTGAATAATTAATTATACCTCAGCAAGAGACAGAGTGAAAAAGAGACAGAGAGACAGACAGATAGACAAAGACAGGCAGAATGCTTGAACGCTTGAACTCCTCATGGCCTGGATTCACTACTGTAGGTGAAATTACATTTCTGCTGCAAAAACAGAAGCAACTCTTCAGAGCTAGAACAGCGTTAAACTCTCATAAGCTCTCTGTTTTCAGTGGCACAGAGAAAAGCTAATGAAGCCCAAAGGGAGAAACATGTTGCCTGTGGACATTCACACAAAACACATCCACGCACAGTAGGCGGGCGGCAGAACGCCCCCTGCCACTGAGCTCCATAAAGAATCATCCAAGCAGGCCCAGTACATCTTCTCCCAATCTCCACACTGCACACACACATAAAAATGCACAAACCTGGAGAATACAGATAAATAAATGCATGATAAATAAATGCAAGTCCATGAACCAAAAAAGACACATTGTTGGGAATTCTTGCTTTTATGGTGCATGATGGAAACAGGGACTGAAAGGAGATCCTCCTACACGGCTCCCTTCAAAAAACACAAAAAGATTGCACAAAAAAAGCCTCCTGGAGTGGAACGATGCAAAAATTTCATGATGCAATACATTTTGAGGTTTCTGCATCATGATTCAATACAAAACAGGAGTCCAAAGAATTGTCAACATTCACATTGTTTCACTGATTGAACAAGAACCCAATAAACATATCTAATAACAACTTTTCTTAGAAGACAAATTCATGTACAAAGAAATTGTACCAGTTTAAATCTGATACACTATTTGCAACCTATGTAGTAAAAAACAATGCATGTAATAACAACCCTACTGCAATGAAAGCATAATAGGGAACAAGGCAGGTGCAAGCTCTGCCACCTAGTGAACAAGCCTCAACAGACTTTAGCTTCCTTTTTCAAGCTCCAGAGGTTCATGCGCTGTGGAATCCAATTGAGACACAAAGCTGAATTTGGCCCCTCAGGAGGACACGATGTGCGTCACCTCCCAGGACGTCCCATTCCTTAGCCAGAGCGCTGGGACAGGCAACAGGCCACTGCTCAGCCATGCTGTGTCTTAAGGGAGTCTGCAAGTTTCCATGAATGGGGTCACAGGAGAAATGAGGGCAAACGGGCTTACAGGTAAACAGCAATATTGCTTTTAATCCATGCCTGCATATCAGAATCAGGGACTCATGGAAGCTTTCTTAAGAAAAAACTTAAAAAACAAGACACTATGAAGTGCATAAAAATACTCTAAAACTTAATTCTACAAAAATAGATTTAAATTCTAAAATATTTTCTTAAGAACATCTTAATTACATGCTTAAGATTTAAAAAATCAGCATATTTTTACGCAGATTTTTTAAATTTTAGCTTAACAGAGATATATTTTGCATTTTGAATGGACTATTATTTCCATTATTTTTGTTTAATCTGTTCAGAGGAGCAAAACGAGGGGAAAATATCAAACCAAGCATTCAAAATACTTTAGCAAAAAGGAAGTAGAAAGTTTATATACACTGCCAGTCAAAAATTTTAGAACACCACCATTTTTCCATTTTCTTTATTGAAAATGACTGAGTTTAGTGTTCTATTGCACTCTTAAATGAAAGCAGAGGAGTTACATAAGAGTCCTGGAATCAATTTATAGACCAAAATATATTCTAAACTTTGGACACATCAAAGTCGCCATCTTTGGAAGATGAACACACTCCTGGCATTCTTTCTACAACAGACATCAAACATTCTTCAGACAGTTCTTCACTAATCTGCTGCAGAACGTCACATAAATGTTGGCACTTGTAGGTTCGCTTTTGCTTTTCACTTCATCCCAAATCAGCTGGATGGGGTTTAAGTCTGGAGACTGTGCTCCACTCCATGTTTTCAAGCTGACCATCTTGTTGTTTTTTCCTGTGGTATTTCTGGCAGAGCTTGGACTGATGTTTTGGGTCCTTATATTGCTGTAGGATGAACTCCTGACCAACGAGGTGCATAACATTCTAAAACTTTCTAATACTGTTCTAAAACTTTTGACCGGAAGTGTATATATTAGGGCTGCGAATCTTTGGGAATCGAGAGAATTGATCCAGAATCGATTATTGGGGTCAGGAATCTCTTTTTTCTCCCGATTCTTTCAAATACGAACGAAATACGTTACTTTACCGTTGCAATCTCTGCAAATCGCATGAGTCACGTCAAGCACTTTCTTACCCGGGCCGGGTTTGACCGTAAAATCCAAAGTGTTGCCAAATGGTTGCTTTCAAAGACCGCAGCTTGGCTTGCATGCCTGTACGTAGCGTGTGTGTGCCCAAGATGGGACTAGTGCCCCGGTTTAGAATAGAGGAATGCTTTGCCCAGTGCTTAGTGAAGGGGTATGGGAGCTCACCATGACCCTGACCAGATACATTAAGCTATTGGGAAAAACAGCTAGATGTCACAGACTGGTATGTATAACATCTATATACTGTACCTATTTATCACCGTGTGTACTCCTCTACAACGTTTAACATTTTAACATTAAATTATTAACCATAAAATTGGTAAAACATGAGCACTGGAAAGCCACACTTGAATTATACATAAAGCCTGCACACCCTCATCCATCAAAACAGACACACAGCCTGGACAAATCAGGCTGCAGTTGAGAAGCAAGGCCTACATGCCGAGTCAGGATAGAAAAAAAAAATAAAGAATTAACCAGCGCCGTCATCTCCTGGTTTTTTTTCAGCAGTGCTGGCCATCCCCCTGAGGGCTTGCGCTGGAAGACAGAGTTACAACCGGGACTGCAGAGACAGGCCCGTGGGGGATTCCCCAGGCATGAGCGCCCTACCTGAGTCTGGATGCGGTTGAGGCCTCGGAACCACAGAATCTGGCCTCTGCGCAGCTCCATTTCAGCGTGGTCAATCTCATCCACGTCCTCTGTCTGCTCCTCCTGCTGGATCTCCTCCTTCGTGATGCCGTGGCCAGCTTCCTTCAGGAACTTGAGGCGGTGTGTAGGGATGGCAGAGATTAACTGTGAAAGAGGTAAAGAGGTAAAATGGGTTAACATTATATGTCAGATTATCATCATTTTGTCTGGCCACGTTCACATACAACTACACTTTACTGGCCACTATGTAGACATTAAGTACAAATTAAGTGAAATGGACTGAAATTATCTTTCACTTCTATGCTACTTTTTTCATTTAACTTCTTGCTGAAACATATATTTAATGTTACTGTGACTGTATCCCTAAATAAATCATTTTTTACCAAGAAAATGTAGATAAATGTTCCCTTTTATGCCAAAAAATTCTAATCAAACACTTCTATGTGCGCAACACTGGGAAAAGGTTCAAGTATGCTATTTATTCAACTAATGCATTTGCAGAAAGGATGGAAAAAAGCTGCTTGCATGTAGAACAAACTGACCCTAGTGAAGATATTTGGGTCAAAGAAATTAGATTTGGATAAATTGGATTACTTTGATCTAATCGAATACTGTTTGAACGAACAAACTGTCCCAGAATTTGAGAATTTGAGACTGGCAACAGGATGAAGAAGGGAACTAAAAAAATAACAAGCTGATATACAGCCTATTTGATGACACGGAAATAACTGAATATCTCTGGATTGCTCTTCTGTGGGTGTCATTGCTGTTGATCCCGATGGCAGTTTGACGTGTCAGAAACAACCTTTCATGTAGCCTCTGAAATGTACTGCTGTTCACCTTAGGATATATGTTCAAATGCACAGCGGTGGGACCAAGAGGCAGCACACACACACAACCGAGCTGAGAGACCAACCAGACGAGGGGAAGTTGGGGGGGAAGGGGGGGGGGTGTATTGGGGTGATGCAACTGCCTTAAACTGAGTGTTCAGTTGGCACTCTCCAGCCTTAAGATACATATAGTAGGTTAATCTTTACATTGCTGCTGAACATGTTTCTAACTTAGGCTTGAAATTTTGTTTTCAGTAACTAATGCCAGGTTCACACTACACGACTGAGTGAGCCCCCAAGCGATCCCCGACTCGCCTCCAAGGAGAGCGATCTACAAAAAAGGTGTGTAATCCAGGTCCAAAAAGTAAAAATCCACCCCAGGATTTTGTTTCAACTGCCTTGTTGGTTCTGCTGCCGATATGCTGCAGAAATTGGAGCAAAATCCTGGGATGGATTTTTACTTTTTGAACCTGGATTACCCACCTCTATCTGTGACTGGAAAACTGGGCTAAAATCGTGTAGCGTGAACTAGACATAAGGCTATATACATTTATTTATTTTTTACTAGAAACATTTAGAAGTCTGTAACCTACCCCATGTAACACCGAACGTTAAACTAACGTTCTGGTATCATTCTTGCATGGTTCTGTTAAATGACAACGTTCTTGGAACGTTCTTTGAAGTTTTTGACTAAAGTCTAAACAAACCTAGATATAACGTTCCAACCTAACGTTAGCCTAACGATGAACGAATGTTCCCTGTTTGCCACCTGACCGGGTGTATAATAATAATAACATTAGGGGAATGTTAAGAACGTTCTAGCCTAATGTTCACACCTAACATTCTGATAACCAAGCAAGTACTCCACACCATAACATTCTATAAACGTTAGCATAACCTAAATGGAATGTTCTCGCAATGTTCTTGAACGTTCTTTTGTTAGCTGGGATGTGGTCCTCAAAGTTTACTAGATTTACTATAAACAAATGTAGTCCACATGATCACCAATGTTTCTATGTATAATTTTGATCTCATTATTGTAGACTCAGATAAAGTGGTGGGAGACAGTAACTTCGCTGGTAGTGTTTCAAATCGCATGTTGTGTCCTGAAAGTGAAGCTTCCCGGCCTGGAATCCTCGACTGTGAGGCAGTTCAGTATATGTGTGATCATCAATGGTAATCTAAATGTAGTACAGTTTGGTGCTTCATCTCACTTGAGAAGAAATGAGTGCGTCCATCTTGGCCTTTATGGTATCTTGTGATTAATGATTAATTGATTCATCGATTTAGAGGGAATGGGGACAGTATTATGTCGACGAATAGATTCATTTCATGCATTTTGTTAGTGTCTTGCTTATCTCCCATGGGGTGAAATAACACTCAACACACAATTCAGTTCAATTCAATTCTGGGTTCACAAATCGATATTCTCACTATATTTGAGACCAAATCTCAATGAAGAAAAATGATGACCACATCCATGCTTCTAGTAGAAGCTGGCAACTGACCATGCTGGTGTACAAGTCGACTGCAACATCTAGTGCTCCAACCAGTTCCAACAGGATTTACAGAGCATCTCAACTTAATTATTTTAGTTTAGAGCTGATATTCACTAAGCTTCCTGTTTAAAATGACAACCTAATAAGTTGAATGTAATTATAGCTAACTGGAACTAGACAGGTTGGAAATGAGATGACTATGTGCTGTATATTGAACTGAAATTTAAAATACGGCATCACACTGGCTTGATGGTTAACACATTCCTATATGGGTAGAGTTTTCATGATTGGTCCCATTGTCTGCATGGGTTTCGTCCAGGGTCTCCAGTTTCCTCTCACAGTCCAAAATCAGGGAGGTCAGGTGAATACTCTAAATTGTCCTGGTGTGAGTGTGAGCGTGCCCAGGAATGGACTAGTGCCCCGGTTTAGAATAGAGGAATGCTTTGCCCAGTGCTTAGTGAAGGGGGATGGGAGCTCACCATGACCCTGACCATGTTTAAGCAGTTAAACAGCGGACTCGCTGTTTCGTGTGATTTCAATAAATATTCATGTAAAATAATTTTTGGGGAAATTTCGCTCGTGCGAAATTTGAAATTCGCAAGAAATTCAATGCGCTGTACTGTGTATACATACCTACTACAGATGTGTAGTGCGTGCTGTACAGTAAGATCTCTCATCTTCCATTTCACGTCAGCATCCGACTGCTGCGCGTATGTAGTTTTCTATTTGCGGCGTTGTGTATTTACTGTATTTGTGAGATTTTTGTAAAAACTGAATTTATTCAATCTCTACGATGGCACCTAAACGTTCTACGGCTTCCAAGGATGCTGGCAATGGATCCAAAAGCCACTGACAGATGCTGACGATAAAATAGAAGATTGAATTGAATTTTTTACATAATTACTGTATGTTATTAAAATGATCTAGTTTAAGAGTTTTAAAACCTTTTTCTGAACATTACAGTATACGTTTTTTTAAAAGTACTGTACATGTACAGTATGGAAAAAGTTATTAAGGGAGTGGGAAATGGTTATGTATAAGAGTGTGGGAAGGGTTTATAAAGCCTTAAAATAATGCGTTCCTACTTTGCACAAGTTCCACTATCGCAGGAGGGGTCTGGAACATAACCCTCATGATAAATGAGGGACTACTATAGTAGAATTAATAACAAAAATTAAATAAATATTAACAATTTACACAGAACTGTGTAGATTGCTTTGTCATAAACCTGCCTACGTTATTATCATTTGAAAAATCCATCAAAATTTGACTTGAGCACATGCATCACACCTAAGCAAATTCAATTCAACTTCATTTTTTAACAAAAACGGGACTTTTCAGTAAGTAATTTTTTTCTAAACTTGCAACATTTGCTAAAAATGAAGACATTTGTTTGTGAGGAATTGCTGGATAAACTGCATTACATGGTAAAATTAATCAAATGCAGTAAATATCAACTCCACAATGTTCAATGTGGCTGAATGTATAGTTACCCTAGCCAAAGATAACAGACACAGTGGGAGTAGAAGGCCAAGTTTCAAATTCCCTCATGAGAGTGGGTAATTGAGGGGTGTGGACCTTTCATGTCTTATTATGCTGCAGTGCACTCTGTCTTCTCTCTGGATGTGAGCTTTTTGGTGGTGGCAACTGTTCCCAGGCACTGTGCATTGCTCAGCAACCTTCACCACCTCCCTCATCCAACCCCAACTCCCTCCCTCCCTCTCTCCCTTCCAACAGGTTTGGATTCACACATAGCTTCACCCCCCTCCACCCTGCCAGTGGGTGTTAGGAGATGTTGAACATCACTCCTGTCTGCCCGTTATGCCATGATGTTTTCATTATACCACAACACACACATACCACTTCAGCGCTCTCTCTCTCTCTTTTTCTTTTTCTCCTTCTCACTCTCTCTCTCTCTTCTCCTCTTTCTCTCACACTTTGTCATCCACAGATGGGATCTTTCAACACAAAAACACCTACGAGTCTAGGCGTTGCTTGCAGCTTTATTCCAACTAGAGGGGCTTTTTAGAATTCTGTTCGCTGGGAGAGATGAAAGAGTGTGCGGCACAAACAAAAGCATTCCTGCCTATTAAAGTGCATGGCGCGTACTGTGAGCCTTTTGTCATACCTGGCCCCAAAGCAGCTCCCCGACACCAATGAAAATGCACCACAGCCACTGATCCAGGGTTAGTGCTGTGCAAGAGAAAGGCTTCCCTCCAAACTGTACGATGATGATCTGAGAAAAAAGGAGAACATAATGAGTCCAGCTCTGCAGATGAGCATCTTCTACCCTGCAAATCTATCACAGCTGTTAAAGATACAATCAGGGGACTTCTAAAGAACAAAATGACAGCCCGGGCACTGATTATTCTAAAGCACTATAGGAATTCGCAAACCTCGTATACTAAACAGGCAATGCTCTGAATGCAAAACCCTCGTACAATTACAAGTGGTGTCTTACTGCAGTAAGCAGACTCTCCAGTACTCTAAATGTACTGTAAATCAGCTATCAAGAAGGGTTGTCACAATATCATGAGTTCTGATTTTTGATGCCAAGTGTAGTGTAATGATATTCTATACTAAATCAATACTCTGTCAGTAAATTTTAATTATTCATGTCTTTAATGCCACATGTTTATTTGATAGACCACAGACATGTCTGCATTTTTACAGCTTAACTATATGGAATCTCTGCAATTCAAAAATAACTCTTCATTTATCAACAAAAAACAGCAAAATATGGTGTAAGTACTGATACTTTTAATAACTGGTGAAGCCCAACTAAATAATAAATGTAAATTCTTTAAATGGCACGTTATTAAAATTCACATTTTCAGTATTTTTATATCTATATTTGGGTATCTTGGAGTGCCTACTGAAGGAATAATATGCTGTTGTATTGGGTATAGCCTGTATTTGCTGTGAATCTGTATTGAAAGCATGTTATGTAACTATTTCTGACAGTCCTCAAATCTCTATTCTGTTGCACCTTTTCTTCCTATAAATGGCAATTTTCTGTTACTGTTGTCCTGCATTGCAAAAAAACTATTTTTAAGAAAGTTAAAAAAAAACCTTGTTTATGGACATTTTTTCTTATTTTTGTCTAAAAAGAAAAAAATCTTAACAAGCAAGTTTTGCACAAGAAAATTAAGCTCATTCTAAGATCATATGTCTAACTTTTTCTTGATAAGATATTTCAGCTCATCTTGAGCTTTATTTACCAGTTACAGGGTATGACTGTGGTTTGGTTGAAATTCCAGAAAAAGATTATTTGTCTTATTTAAAGAACAAGGCCACTTAAACAAATTCTCAATTTAAGACATGTATTTATTGACTCTAAATCAAGAGTTCGTAACTCTCATTAAAAAAAAAAAAATTCTTAGGAAAAGCAATTTTTGCTTGTAAGAAGCACATTTTTCTTTAATTTTTGACAATTTAGTTTAATTTAAAAACACATATGAATTAGATTAATTTGCTAGTTATAAGAATTCCCATTGGCAGAATTTTTTCTCAAAACAAGAAAAATGGATCACATTTAGGAATATTTGGCTTATTTCAAGTAGTGCTGTTTTTGCAGAGTGTTGACTGGATGGTCAGTGGCTAAACTTGGCTACTGTCCAGCCTTTATAACCCATGATAGCCTAGCTTTCAGTGGGCTAGCTGAGTGTGTCAGTAGATCCGTGCACACCAATAAACAAACTTTCCAGACCACGTCAGCTAGTTCCCTGATGTGAAGGGTGTGTTTGGGGTTAATTTCTACACTACCAACCCAAAACGACAACCCTGTCTATTTTTTGAAGGGAGAGGTCTAGTTTTGAAAACACAAAATTCACTAGTCATTCAAAAATGGGCTTAATTGTGCAATCAGGGAACTCAACATAATTGATTCAGCCCCCATCTAATTAGCTCTACCTAAAGCTTGAAAAGTCAGATACATGTTTTTTTGCTCTCATACATGAGTGGTGAGGTCAACTACCAACGAATTGAACTCCAAGTTGCCAAGAGTCGATGTTAACTCTCATGTACCAATAAACAGAGAGACTTTGATTCTCATTGGCAAGAATCCCTTGAAAGAGGGTGGTGACCAGGAACAGATACTCAAACCAACCAATCTGAGCAGAGCTGTGTAGAAAGGCTGAAAAATGGGCCTGTTATGCTTAATTCTGTTGGCATTTTAAACAACGCATTTCATTAAGAACCCCAGTGAACTGTATTAACTTGCAGAAAAGGGATATAATAGGACACCTTTAATTTAAGCTTAATTGAATTTCCGTGTCAGCATTTCAAAATGACATAAGAAGATTAAATAAGCATGTAAGATACTAATAATGTGCCTTGCCTGCAGGGCGAAGGTTCCTAGGACAACACTGCAGAAGATGGGGTTACGGTAAACACCCTCAAAGACGTTCCTCTCTCCGTGGATTTTGCGGGCGTTGATCTCATTAAAAAGCTGCATCATGACAAAGACGTTGAAGATAATGGTGTAGTGTTCAGAGGGCGGTGCGTGGAGAGGGGAGTTGCGTCCACTATCAATGTTGAAGAACTTCTCTCCTGTGGAGAAAAAACAGCATTTAATAATTTTGGACTGTTTAAAAAGCTATAAAAGAGGCAAACATGGCAACATTAGTAGCTCATGTGTGAAAATATCAATAGCTCAATGTGATAGTCCCCTAAAGTGACAGGTACACACAACAGATACATGAACAAACTGTATAGCAATTCCTTTATCCCTTAACATAATCCTCCTCTTAAAGCAATCCAGTGTTATCAGTAGCTCAATGTGCTTACCAACTCTAAGCTTGAGATACTCTTAGACCTGGTTGATGAGCTGGCAGCAATATATACAGTGTGAGAACATTGGCAGCAGCCTCTCTCAGGAGCTCTGCTGATAGCTATAGCCCAGCGCTTTGAGAGGAATGTTGTATCATATTGTGCTGTGAGGTGGGTCGTGTCATCAGACGAGTCTGAGAGAGGAATTCACAGCTATGCTGAGTGCTCATTTTCTTCTGCTCCAAATCATTTATTAATTGTAATTATATTGTCAGACTTGTGAAGCCAAATGTTCCTCAGATGGAGGAACAATCACCACAATAGGCACAGCATGAACACAGTCACACACAGACAATAAACGTTCATCAAACGTCATGAAGACTGGTGTTCAATTGTCCCCGCGCTGAAATAATTGACAAATATAATGGATCAGTCATGTTTTTAGCAACTAATGTTGGCTTTCCATTGGAACTGTGAGTTTAATACAGCTAACAAGTAATAATTACACATTATTTCACCAAAAACTGCCTTAAAAACCACATATAAAACATGATATATATATATATATATTTATGAAACTATATATGTTTCTGTTCATTTTGTCAGTCGACATTATGTAACGACTTGATGCAATTTTAATCAAGCTTTGACAGGATAATGGTAGGATACAATGGTACGTCTTAGCTACATTAGCTGCATAATGTAAGTATAAAATGAAAACATATACCATATAACCAAATATATTTGGTGTTACTTGTACAATAACTCAACCAGACCTGAACCAACCCAGAAAAGGCTTAGGCCTACCTTACACCTAACGACTTTCAAGAGATTTTATAGTCACAGACAAATTTTCCAGGATAAAATCATGAGAGTCTTGCTAGAGTTGAGTTGTAGTCGCGTCATCTTGATCGTTAAGTGTAAGGTGGTCAGGATTGTAAGTTTTAGTCAGTCTTTTTCTCGACGAGGCAAGTCCAGAGATAGCTCAGAAACCACGGTTCTCCTGGACTGTAGAAAAGGAGGAGAACCTGGTGGAGCTGTGGAATGAGCAAAAGTGTCTCTATGACGTGTCTTCCCATTTATTTTATGACAGAGAGGAAAAGGAAAAAGTGGAAAAATTGCTGAAGCCCTCGAAATCCCAGGTGAGTATGCTATGCTAAAGCTAACTAGCTAGCTAAACACTCCTGAATGGGGCTGCTTACCGATAATTTTAATATTAAAAGTTATTGTTTTACCCAACAGCTTGAAATAAATGAGGAACATGCAGACATACAGGACCAATAATCAATGGATGGGAATCATAGTGATTTAGTGTTGACAGTATTTTGAGCTCTGATAGCACTGTATTTGTAATGCACTTTACTATTTAATGCAAGTCACTATATTTTTATCTGGCACTGCGTTGTCTTAGTGCACGTTGAGTTATTTTTGATACAAAGAAAAGTTTAAGAAATACACATTTTGCAATAATTATGCTCTTTATTGCATTAATTCTATGTCAAACAAAAGCAGATGGGAAAAAGTCTCAAAGTCTCCCTTGCAATAGCTCCAGAAAGGCTTACCAGCAAACAGTAAGGTAAAGGTGACCACTAGCTGGTAGACAGCATGACCCAGGATGTTCTTCATCATAGTCCTGGAGATGAGGGGTTTGTCTCGGCCGTAGGGTTTACGCAGCAGCAAGGCTTCAGTGGGTGGTTCAGTCGCCAGAGCCAGGGAGGCAAGCGTGTCCATAATCAAATTCACCCAGAGCATCTGCACTGCTTTCAACGGAGAGTCCTACAACACAGACATCAGAATGGAGTTTCCTGGTTCTATTACTCCATTACCATCAAAAATGTAATCGACTTATGGTAGGACGGACACAATACCTCAGAATGTTATTAGCAACACTTTCATTTCAAAGCTACAGAGACAGAGAAGATAGTACTTGGCTTCATTTTTGGCTCATCTCATCTCTTGCCCGGTAGTGTTTTAGATGCTGAGCCATTTTTATTGCATCCTAATTAGCACACAAGGGTCAATTACAGCCCATAACAATGACTCATCTGTCATAGCCAAGCTACTGACACACAGCTCCAGTCAAAGGAATGCTTGCTCTACCTGTGTGATGCAGGCTCCAGTAAAAGCAACAATGACAGCCACCACGTTGACGGTCAGCTGAAACTGCAGAAACTTGGAGATGCTGTCGTACACATTACGGCCCCACATTACAGCTTTCACAATGCTGGTGAAGTTGTCGTCCGTCAGAATGATGTCAGAGGCTTCCTTTGCCACATCTGTCCCAGCAATGCCCTGTGGGAGGAAATGGGAGGCAAAATTGGATATCATTACACTGCTGCCTACATTGCAAAATGATCAAATAGATCTTGTTAAGCTCGGGCTATTTTCTGCCACTGAACTTTGGGACTGAAGTCAGAGGCTCCACGCTCTGTGATGGTGCTGGGTGATACAGCATCTACTAGTGCATCTACTAAAATGTGAATGTTGTGAAAATGTTCACTTGTGCTCATAATTGAATTAAAAAAGTTAAAGTTTTTTTTTTTTTTTATATTCGTTACAGGTAAAGTGACATATTTCAGACACCCTGATGTAGTCTAACATGGCTTGACTTTATTACAAATTACACCCATCTAAAAATAGTTTTTCTTCCAAAGTGTTACACAGGCTTTTATTCAGCAACATAAATAAACATAAACTCAGCAACAGTCAAAACAGTAAGAGTGTCATAAATCTATATTTTGATTAAATCTGCTCTAAACCTAGACTTTCCAAAAACCCATTATCAGATGTGCTGATATATTGTGAAAACACACTCTAAACATTTCTATCAAGTCTTTCAAGCTCTGAACTAAATAAACAAATGTGTTGGCTACACACTGCTCATTACAGTTTTTAGAAACTGTATGTGGTTTTATTGTAAAAGCTTAACAAATGTGAGGCGACACTCCGTTTTCCTCACGAGCTAACCTTGCATTGAATATTCATGAGATAGGTGTAAAACATTCAGGTGAGAGGTCTAGAATCCACCTCAGGTGAGAGGTCTTTGTTCGCTTCACATTCCACACATTCCATGGCTGGTAATCCAACCAATGGTATGTTCGGAATTACCATGTCATTATCATATGAATGACAGGTCGCATCATTTGGCGGAAAACAATGCACAGCTGTCTGACTCGCTCTCACAAACGTGTCTCTGCTTATTTAAGCTCTTCTCACAAATATGTCAAAATATATAGTGATTAAACTTATGTGTATTTGAAAAATAGACCCTTTAAGATTTCCAGGGGGAGGTTTAGTTTTGTTTTTAGGATATACAACTGTGAAATTTTGTTAATATGCTGCCAGCGAGATTAGATTAATTAATAATAGTTTTCAAAGTGACATTCTTTTTCTAACTTAAAAAAATTACTTTTTCTAACTTACCCAATTACTTAACCATTTAAACGAATATGTGTTCTTTAGTATGCATTCTCTCTTTAGCAGGGTAACAAGGAAAAAAGACCTTGAAGTTGTTTAGACCTTTCAGGCTCTACTGAAGGAGGTTATCAGGACATGTTTGCTGTATGAGAGCAGATGTTTTGGAGCCACCAGAGCTGAACAATAACATGTTAACTAGACTCATCTTTCAACCTTTTGAATTTCAAACTTTATTTTAGTCATGCTGGGTAAAAATTACCCAACAATACATTCCTGCCTTTCACTGTGTTCTTTGTCTGGTGTTGTATTTTATTTTATTTTATTGTATTTTATTTTATTTTATTTATTTTACCAGTATATAAGCATTAAATGTAATTAAATTAAATGTAATTTTTGGTGCTTCTCAATGTTTTGAAACTCCAGAAATGCATGCTCAAGATATTGTTTTGCATCTGGTTAACATTTAATATGTTGTTTAATGTCCCTGCTGTTGAAATTTTACCACACTTTGAATTATATTAAATGGATCTTGGTAAGCTTAGGCTACTCTATAACACAACAGTTTGGCAGAGAAGAGCTCTCTAAAGACTGAAAGCCCGTAAGAGGATCTTAACCAAAATCCCATGAAAGGCAGAAATAGGCTTCATTTATAATTGTGCCTCTTTAGGGTTAGGACAACAAACACTGCAACAAACCATTATAATGGCAGAATAATGTTTGGGTAAAAAGGCTCCCTTTCATTTAAAAACAAAGGCTTAATTGTGTTCTTCGCCTCAAAGTCTCTTCTCCTTAGCAATTTATCGCACATAATGAGAATTCATTCAATAAAAAGAACGCATCAACAAGGTCACACAATTGCAGCTGTTCTCTATCTAACCTCAAGCCCTTTTATCCAGCGTTATCGTAATTGCAGACAACCATGTTGTTGATATAGCCCCCCCCCCACGTATGGTTATTTTCTAATCAGATGGCAAACATCTTGCTGGGAAATGCCAATGTCATTAACTTTCACCAGGACGATCGCAATTGTCTGGGTACTAATTTATTCTGGTGGCTTCTTGAAAGCTGTAGTGTCGTCCCTATGCCGAGCAGGGTCTTGGGGAGCGAAGAGCAGCCCACTGTTCAGCGAATGAGCCTGCGCTGCATGGTTCTGAAAAGGCCCAGAGCATTCTGGCTCAGCGCGGCACTGCAGATATTGGGCGAGGATTAAAACTGAAGCCACACAGGGCTGGCCAACCACTGAGAACGACCAACACCCACTGCCAAACTCGACTCTCATCAAATAAGCTGCGCAGTGGCTCCAATATAGCAACTGTCAGCTGTGATAAATAGATTTACTACTACAAAGTAGCTATTGACTGATTATTTAATTACAGAAAGAGCACTCCAAATGAACTCAAATCACTCAAATGTCTCAGAATGGCGTGTTTTGGGCTGACATGAGCCAATATACCATTTGCTTTCATATAAAGAAAAATCCAGATTACAAATTGCTACTACAGAGATGACAAGGCAACAGCTGTTACCATAGCAAAGCCAACGTCGGCCTTTTTGAGGGCAGGGCCATCGTTGGTGCCATCTCCCGTCACTGCCACCACCTGTCTGGTCTCTCCCACTGTGCTGTCAATGATGCCTGAAAGACAACAGCCCAGTCATGTCCCCAGGGTGCACTAAATGGACTACAAGATTTTAACATAAATGGATGCAATACATGGATGTGCTCATTATATGTTCAAGGGCACAAAAACAAAGCACAGGAAATGGTGTAAGTGTACACATGGGTGTATTTTTGAAAATGTAGTAGGCTGATATGTAATCATTGCAATTTAGGTCCAGACATTAATGAAAAAATTCGACAAACCAAGGAAGTTTCAAGCACAATAGAGGGGCAATGTCTTTCATACGACATTGTAGGTGTGTGTGTGTATTTATTTATTTTTTCCTGTGCCATGAAACACTTTTATGCCTGTGTAAGCTGAGTGAAGTACATTTAATATTTTTATTTATTTTCTATGATGTAGTATTGTGTCTGCATTTAGAACATTAGGGTACATAATAACCCATAACAATAAAAATGGCTACCATGTATTAGTACATCTCCAAAAATTAGAATATGATGAAAATGTTCATTTGTGTTCATAATTCAATTTTAAACTAAAACAAAAGCTTTACATAGCATTACATGTAAAGTGACATACTTCAAGCCTTGATACATTAAACAGTAATTTACTCAAAGTCAAAAATTATTCAAAAATATCTCAAAAATAATTAAAATATTCGAATATTGTGAGATTCTGGATTTTTAAGCCATATTAATCAAAAGTTTAAAAAAGGCTTGAAATGTCACTTTAAGTTAACTTTTTTTTTTTTATAACTTATGAACAATAGTGAAATTTTTGACATTATTCTAATTTTTATGTGGTGACGTAAAGACTAAGAACAGATAAGCCTATATAGCCAGCCATTCACTGGGTCATTGCACCCGTGGTTGTTCCTGTTGCTCCACTGTACACAATAAATCTGCCAGTGTTACATCAACACTATTAGAGTTAAATTAACACTGAGGGTGTCAAAATGTAACACTCTCAGTGTTAATTTAACTCTAATAGTGTTGATTTAACACTGGCATATTTACTGTGTATAATAAGACCTGCACATACTTTGGGTTGGTTTTTAATTTTTCACCTTAACTTTTAGATTCTCTAGAATCCCATAAAAACAAATGTCTGAACATTCAACAACAGTCCATCATTACATTTACCTTTTACTAGAGTATGCTTATCTGTTGGAGAAGAACGGGCCAGGACGCGTAGTTTGGGCCACACTTTGTCAAGACGTTCTTGCTCCACCTGAATGTCAGAAGGACATGACAAAGATCATGATTACAAAATAAAGCTTTCCTTTGGTAGTACATGCACTCAGAAGGAATATTCTAAACTAACCATGAACCATATTTAGCAAAATTATTTATATTTGTATCTACTGAAATCAAAGCCTTTAAAAGTGGCCTACATTAACTGTGTCTGCAGATGCAGAGATGTAAAAGACTTGTCAAGAATCAAACAGAATGCATTATAAACTTTGAGGAAACTAAAAATAGCTTAATTTAAAACTCCCGGACTACGGACCTCAGGATTCTTATGAAGATCAATATCTACTGTCTTTCAACATTCCCTGCTTTGTAGTAGGCTGTTATTAGGTTCTCTCACCTCGCCTTTGTCATTGCGGATTTGTTGGTTGAACTCTTTGCCCTCCAGGCACAGAAAGTCTTCTCCAGGCAACAGGATGCCACACTTGGTAGCAATGGCTCGAGCAGTGTTAATGTTGTCACCAGTAACCATGCGCACAGTGATGCCTGCTTTCTGACACTTAGCGATGGCCTCAGGAACCTTGAAAGAAGACGGAACATCTAGTGGATCGAATCAGATCACGTTTATCGTTCCAAAATACAGTGTCAGTAAAGCACAAATGAGCTGTTAAACTATTAGCTCCAGAGTTGATGCACTGGCTGAACTGTGATGGATTAAAAATAAATGCTTTGTGGATCCATTTCCACAGGCTGGGTATCATAGCAACAATGAGTCTGGGCATGTTCAAGCAAGAAACAGCCATTACAAAGAGATTTGTCTCCACCACAGCGTTCGAACCTCTAAATGGACAGCTGCAAGCCTGCAAAGTTGTTTTCAACTTTTAATCATCTCATCTCTTCACTGTAGGCCGGCATAATGGTTGAGCAGGGCCATTAACCTATGCTGAGGAGCAGTGGGACTCCAAAGCAGTTGACTGGCCTCGGATCAGTGTGCCGTCCTGTGGCTTTAGCTCAGGGAGATTTCCTGGTTACCAGCACAGGTCTCCGAGCAGCGGGTGCCCAGGGTATTTTAGTCTCTCTCTCCGCATGATGCCATGCCAGTCTGCGCTGCTCATTCAGCCATAGGGCTGCCGATGCCACACGACACATGGAGAGGCCAAAGGGTGGTGTGTGTATGCTCGCGTGTTTGTGTGTGTGGAGGCTGCAGTCCTGTGTAATTATCCACACTCTTGTGATGAATCACACCATACCCCTCATTAGAACCAATAAGCTCATTTATTTATAGATGATTAAAAAGCTCCCAGCATTGGCGCAGACAGAGATGTCTCAGTGATGCCACACGTGGCCTCCTAAAGCGATCAATGTCAAAGAAGGACTTTGTAGAAGAGATTTTACCAACAGTCACATGACTTCTTTCTCTGTTTAAAGGGGCCGTGCAGTCAATTTATGACCTATGGGTGGGTTCTTGTACCAAAAACAGTCATAATTGATTTTTAAACAACAATTAAACAGGCTAGTAAGGCTCATACATGAAAATGGAATCTCTTCTGATTGGCTATACTGTACAGGACATCACTCAAAATAATCTACAATGAAACACTTCTTATAACTTCAGTGTGAATGGGCGGAGCTAAAGTGCAGCAGGGTGAATAGGTAGACACTAGTGCATCTCCAAGATAAGCGTCATATAGTTCATGTTCAATACACTTAAGAGTGATCACTCAAGCCTTTTTTGTTTTAATGTTGAACATGTTTGAATGGTGACTTTCTGAAATAGTGTAATAGTCTGATATCCTGGACTTAAGCCATAAGTCATACTGATCAACAGTAAAATAAAAAAGGCCTGAAATGTCACTTTACATGTAATCAATACAAAATATGACACTTGAGCATTTTAACTTTTCACAATATTCTAATTTATTGATGTGGCCGTGTGCAAAAATGCTTCAGAATATGGGTGATTTAAGCAAAACATTTCATGGCCTTCTGTGTGTGTGTTAAGAAGAGTCCCGCAAAGGCTCTGAGTGGCTCAGCAGGCTAAGACGCTGACACTATGACCAGAGGATCGCGAGTTTGAATCCCGGTCATGCTGTTTGCCATCAACAGCCGGGGCCCAAGAGAGCAAAAATTGGCAGTGCTCTCTCTGGGTGGGTAGATGGCGCTCTCACTCTCTCTATCACTTTCACACTGTAATGTCTGCTGGCTCAGGCGTCTACTGATTGGTCCATTCAGAGCTGGGAATCCTGCGCTTTCCTCTGAGCGCGTTGGCTCACCAGTGACAGTGTATCAGCGGTACCACACACAACAGAAGAGGCTTGTGCTTGACATTGACTCTAAAATGCTCCAGCCTCATAACCTGCTACTATGCAGTTACACATGAGAGGAGTTGACATAAAATGTGACTTTGATTAGCATACCCATCAGAAACTTCAGTCTTACAGCCACCTTTCATGTTAGCAGTCTACCACCTCCATGGGAATCAATTCAGAGAGTCCCTCTGGCAATGAGGCTATTCTAGTCGTCCCTTTCATCTACTGCTTGACATTCTGAAACTAAATGACTATCCACACAGTCATCACAAGAGCACAGCTAGCACCAGGCCAGTGGACACAGTTCCATGTAAAGTAATGGCACACAGCAGTGCTTCATTGTTTGGGGACCATCTGAGTGACAGCTATAACTGATGCCAGTTAAGTCTGGTAAAGGACAGGGTATTGGAGCAGGCAGAAGAATCTCTCTCAGGACCGACGCCAAGCCCATCAGTCCACAATTACACCTCCATTATGGGCAGTTAGTGACTAACAAAGGCTGTGTTCAGTGGAGCAGCACTGGTGTAATGATTGTGAAGATGCAGTTTTGAAGAGCAAGCTCAACTGGGATTCCTTTTAGAGATGCTTCAGTGGTTTGGAGGTAAAGCCATTTACTAAAGTTAAATCAACGCCATGCAGTCAACACAAGGTCAAAGCTTAACATTCACATCTTTCCACTGCAGACTCGTGTTTTTACCTGCATTCAAATCACATTATCAGCAGATTTCCTGCATCTTAATCTGAATCAGGTGTGTTTGAGCAATCAGGTGTGCATCCAGACTCGAATATGTGAATAAGTATACTGACAAACATTGTGAAGACAAGCACAAGCCTTGCGTGTGATGCGGCCGCCACCTATTTTCAAACTACCGCTGATACACCGTCACTGGGGAGCCAACGTGCTTGGAGGAAAGCGCAGGATTCCCAGCTCTGAATGGACCAATCAGTAGACGCCTGAGCCATTGCAATGTGTGAGTGATCGAGAGAGAGCGCCATCTACCCACCCAGAGAGAGCACTGCCAATTTTTGCTCTCTTGAGCCCCGGCTGTTGATGGCAAACAGCATGACTGGGATTTGAACTCGTGATCCTCTGATCATAGTGTCAGCATCTTAGCCTGCTGAGCCACATGGAGCCTGAGTGCAAGGGCATCTTAACAAGACTCGCAGCAGCACACAAAGTCAATAATCTTCTCACCTCTGGACGAACAGGGTCTTCGATGCCCACCACACAGATGCAGGTCAGGTCAGTGAGGATGTCGGCCTCGTTGTCCCAATTAGGTTCATCACCTGTAAAATCCCTCATGGCTATGCAGATGGTTCTCAGGCCGTCACAGGCCATGGGCTCAATGACCTTACGCACCATCTCATCCCGGTCCTTGGGCTTGAAGGTGCGAGGCTGGCCTGCAGCATCCAAAATATGGGAACACCTAGCAGGCGTGCAAAGAAGACGATTAGTGTTACAACCCATTACGTCCTCAACATAAGCACCCAAAACAAACAGTGGCCACTTTCCAGCACTATACTTAGAGTCAATCACAAGAGATGCAGATAGCAGAAGATACAAAATCAATACTGGAGACGGGTAGTGGAGACTACCAGATACAGCTG
This sequence comes from Crenuchus spilurus, assembly GCA_036984385.1. Lineage (NCBI taxonomy): Eukaryota > Metazoa > Chordata > Actinopteri > Characiformes > Crenuchidae > Crenuchus > Crenuchus spilurus. The sequence continues at coordinate 86,785 of BRDA01007667.1, read as the reverse complement.
AGAGAGGAAGAGTACACAATAAAAAAAGATCTGAAAGAAGAAAAGAGGTGGGAAAACTGCAAGTTCCGTACTTGCGAAGGATGATCTCAGAGGCGCCCTTGCTGTACATGCGGAATCCCGAGCCGTCGGTGTTTTTAATAACAGTGCTCATGCTCTTGCGCGATGAGTTGAAGGTGTAGACTTTGTAGAGCTTCTCTTCAGGAACTTCATCTCTAATGGGCTGGTAGTCTCTCTTCAGTTCCAGCACCAGCCCAAGGAGAGCACATTCAGTTTTGTTACCCACATGCCTCGGTAGACCACCTTCTTTCTCGGGGGACTGGAAGACACAAAGGTTAGTTATGAATCCAAGATTTAATAGATAAGACAAAGCTTAAAAAATAATAAATACATCCAGAACCAGTAACATACACATCAAAACCCTCAGAGAGACAAACAACTGTGATTGATACTTGTAGAGCAAACAAGCTCTATTGTAAGTGTGGAAAGGTGTCAAGGGCATAGTGCTGGTCTCTGTCTGATGGTATTGATGAGTGGAGGGAGACATTTACTTACATGGATCATCACTATGCTTGTATTAAGACACTAAAAAGCTTAGGACAGAGGAGTAGATGGAGAGTGGGCTTTAAATGAGGCATTTACTCAAGTGTTCTCCTCAAGGGCATAGTGCCCATTAGGACATTAAAAGATGACCTATTGATAATCGCCTAAAACACTTCACCAGCTGAGCCTCTCTAAGGTCAACCCATAAACCACACATTGACTTTTTACAGCTTTATAGCCAGAGTAGGGAGAGCATATGTACTCTCTTACTGAAAAGTATAGAATACATTCATGGAAGTTAGCCATTATGAGGATGTCATGGAAGAAAATAGCATTTCAGCTTTAGAAGAATCCTTAAAACATCAATTAAAGCTTCAAAAGTCAGCTCTCTCACCAGAATTTTAGTGGTGTACGCCGAGTTGATGGAGATGCTGTTCACCATGAGCTCCAAAACCTCAGGCTTGATAGCCTCAGGCTCCGGCACGGTCTTGTAGTGCGTATCACCAATGTAGGCCTGCACCACCGTCATGCGGTTCATGGTGAGAGTGCCGGTCTTATCAGAACAGATGGCAGTGGCATTGCCCATGGTCTCGCAGGCATCCAGGTGTCTCACCAGGTTGTTGTCTTTCATCATTTTCTGTTAAGAAAAAACAGCTTGACCTAATTTAGTAGCGCAATGGCCCTCGGCAGCCGGTTCATCTCAGTGTTAGTGAGACAGTCGAGCTGGGGTGTTGTTAGCTAAAACGCCCTTTCGCATAAACAAGTCAATTTGAGATATGCACTGGTCAGGGTTTAGATCTCTGGAAGAGAGCTCATTAAAGAAAACATGCATGCATGCATCGGTCTCCGTGCATTATCTCAGCAACATTTCAGGTTTTGAAAAATACACAATAAGCTAGCAAACGAGTACAAGTTGACTGATCGAATCCATTCATTCAAAAATCTTTTGAATGATTTGTTTGTGATGTAACTAAGTTAAATATTAATTATTCCAAATGCTGAAGTGTAATATTATTAATATTAGTGTAATAATAATAATAAATAGCTGTGGCCTGGCAGTTAGTGACCAAGTATTGTGACGGGAAGATCACTGGTTTGATCCTTTAGCAGGACATAATTGAAGTGTCCTTGAGCAAGGCACCTAACCCCAACTGCTCCCCGGATACCCTAGACAGTGTGCTCACTGCCTCCCAATGTGTTCACTAGTATATGTATGTTTCACTGCATGAAAGGGTAAAATGCAGAGGTTAAATTGTACACATTCACTTATATACAGAGGTTGGACAATGAAAGTGAAACAGCTGTCATGTTAGTGTGGGAGGTTTCATGGCTAAATTGGACCAGTCTGGTGGCCAATCTTCATTAATGTCACATTGCACCAGTAAGAGCAGAGTGTGAAGGTTCAGTTAGCAGGTAAGAGCACAGTTATATAGTATATTACAATGCACACAACATTATGGTGACATACCAGAGTTCAAAAGAGGACAAATTGTTGGTGCACGTCTTGCTGGCGCATCTGTGACCAAGACAGCAAGTCTTTGTGTCTAAATATTATTGAGCCACTTTGGGGTGTTTTGGAGGAGTGATTCAGGAAACGGTTTCCTCCACTAGCATCACGTAGTGACCTGACCACTATCCTGCAAGAAGAATGGCTTAAAATCCCTCTGACCACTGTGCAGGATTTGTATATGTCATTCCCAAGACGAATTGACCCTGTATTGGCGGCAAAAGGAGGCCCAACACCTACTAATCAATTATTGTGGTCTAAAACCAGCTGTTTCACTTTCATTGTCTAACCCCTGTATATCCTCAGTTTAACTAAGATTAATACAGTCCTGTGTATAGCATAACATTCTGGTTTACTCCTCACCTTGACGGAATATGCCAGTGAGATGGTGACAGCAAGGGGCAAACCCTCAGGAACAGCTACCACCAACACCGTCACACCAATGATGAAGAACTTCACAAAGTACTGGATGTAGATGGGTGTACATTCAGCCTTCCATTCCTGCTTGTTCACCCCAAACGTATAGATGACGAAGTACAAGATGAGGATGATAACGGTCACAGCAGACATGATGAGACCTAAAAAAAAAGAGAAGTGGCCTTAGTCTAAATTTTTTTGTAGCTGAATTTTATTCACTTTTACATAATTTTACGTTTTTTTTATCCTTAAAAAATGACCCAGGATATAGAGTCGCATACAAAAATGTAGGTAAAGGTAAACTGTCACACATTACATGTATTTTTTTTTGCTTTACTGCTGATCAGTTTGGCTTCTAGCTCATAAAAACCAGAAATCCAGAATCTCAAATTATTTGCATATTTAATTTCTAGGCACATTAAAACAAAACAAGAAATCAAATATCATGTATTCAAAATGAGAGCTTAATTTTTGTGATGAAATCACTAACACAAACTTTATAATATTTTCATTTCTGCACTAGTAATTGTGTTAATATGCCTTTAAAACTGATGTATGTATATGACCTTTAGTTCTTATAAGCTGACCTATATTGTGCTTCATTTAAAAAGCGACAGAGGCTGAAACTTCAAGGTGAATTGGCGGGAAGCTCCAGCATGAACATATTTGTTTGTTTTCATGACATCACACAAGCGATTCATTCAAAATGGACAGTTTTTTTTGCAGCATAGTATTTATATGCTTCAATGTTTGAATACAACATCAAAGTCTTATTACAAGTAAGTGAGGAAAATACATGTTTTTTAAGTGGTTTGGGCCGTAGGACCACACAGCCCAGAAGATAAGACTGAGTAGGTTGCTGAGTCCACTGATTTCCTCTTAGCCTCAATAGCAACAGCTGCCAGTTGATGTGCACCATCTGAGTCCGCTTTGATTGTGGGAGACATACTGTTGGAAGTGGGATAATTATGTGGAGTACAGCCCAAAGGGACAAGCCCTGTTTCCTTACTGGGTGACACTGTTTCTGTGCACAGTAAGTAAAATAAACCCACTGAACCAGGACAGAGTATGACAAATGAACTCATTTACAAAAGGAGGTGTTTGAAGAAGCCCATATGCTGGGCAAACAAGCAGTCACTTCACATATAACTTCCCCAGCGGGTAATTAATATACATTTTCGGCGTGGTACGAAACAGCAGGAACTATTTAATCTCTGCTAGCTTGTGTCAGCTTGAGAAGTGATTACTGTAATATTTGTCTGTTGAAACTTGCACATCTACTCACACAAACAGTGAGTTAACATCAGTAGAAAAGACAGTGCAACAAGTTAGGCTAAGACAAATATATTAGATGTTTATAAGCAGTTCACCTGCTTTCCCGATCTGCACAGCCAGCCTGGTCAGCTTGCCCTGCAGCACAGACTTCTCCTTCTTGGTGACGTTAACCTTCTTGATCTCCTTCTCTTCCTTCTCTTCTTTCTCCTCAGACTCAGCTCCTTCTTCACTCTTCAGTGGCTGGATCTCCAGAGCAATGCCATCTTGGGTCTTAGCTAAATGGAGAGGAATGGGAACGAGGGGAGAACATGCCAAAAAAAAAAGGAGGACGGATGAAGGGATGAAGGGCAAAGGGGAGGAAAGAGGGGGCAGTTCAGTGACCGCTGGAAGTCAATCATAGCAACAACAACAGCAACACTTTGATCTTTGACATTAGTGGGTATTGATGGGATGAACCAAATATTAGTTATTATTAGAGTTAATCAATTATTAAAGAAAAGTCATTAATTTGATGATACACACACAAATCTGTAAAAATTTAGATTTTGTCTTTTTAAGACTAGCTGTTACCTAGCAGACTAGACTCCATGAGTATGTTTAAAACTCAAAGTTACTCCATAATTCTCATTTTTCGTATCTTAATGTCATGGTGTGTTTAATGCCTTATCATTTGCTGGGTACTATGACTCTGCACAGTTCAGGAACCCTAACCCTACACTTGGTGCTGCCTCATATAACTTAACAGCATTGTTCATTTGCCAGACAGATATTGGGGATTACGCATTAAACAAGAGAGATAAGATCAGAGTTTTTTTTTTTTTTTAAAAGCAAAAGAAAACTCTTTGTTAGGAACCCTTATCACAATATCTGGGACTATGATTGTCATAATTCAATTATTCCGCAGACAGACATATTGCATTACTGGGTCTCTGACTAAAATAGAAACATAATGGAATCTAAGATCCAATTCGGGCGTTTTGCTATGGTTAAACATTGATCCCGCCCCCAATTTCCTGTCTATCTGTGCCATAAGGGGCACTGCATAGCCTTGGGCATTATGAAGCAGTGTAAAATTAGCCTGGAACATCTTTTCCAATACTGCTCTGGTAGCTACATGGAAATATATGAGGTACCACGTTGAAACAAGGCACTGTGAAAGGAGGTAGGACTGGGGGGTAAAACTGTGGCTCCGTTTGCCAGACCTCATGTGTGAGAGCCCAGAGTGTAACAGGGCTGACCGAGCGGCCACACATGGACTGCAGAACTGACAGACCAGATGACCACGGACTGACCGACGGACTGACAGCACGCACAAACGCACGCACGACGAAGAGGGTGGGAAGGGGGGCGAGTGTGTTACAGACTCAACAAACTCAAAACTCAATAAGAAACAAAATAAACAAGAAGAAATCAACAAATAATAAAAATAAGAACAAAAAATAACAAACAAAAAAACAGAAATATGATCACCACACAAGTAAACAAGGAAGACCAAGAGGAGGACTAGGCTGAAAATCTGGATTTTTTTCTCTGTGATTTTTTTTTTTTAAAGAAAGCACGATGCAGAGAGAGCGAGAGAGGTAGAAAGAAAGAGAGACTGAGGAGGAATAATCACACAGTGACTGTGGGAACAGTGTACAAGACAGCATGAGTTTCCTGAGCACACCCTAGAAGGAGGCAACAGTGAGAGACAATAAGGAACTAAGAAATAGACAAAAAACAACAACAATTCACAGCCCATTGATTTGGCAAGGGTGCAACTCCCACTCAGCCGCCCCCAGAGCTTTCCTTCACGAGTCCAGCACCCCACCACCACCGCCCACTAATACTGATACAGGAAAGTCCATGAAAAGGTTGATGCGACTGTGGAAAAATGCAAATGTTACCTTTTTGTCTAAGGAGTCTATAAAGGCTGTGTGTGTGTGTGTGTGTGTGTGTGTGTGGGGGCAATTTTGTGTGTCCAAGGGCAGACGGAGCAGTGCGAGCGCTGCTGTCTGGGCCAGATGCTATGTCCCCGAGCATGAAGGAGGAGAAGGGAAGAGCCTGTTCAATGTAGAGGCACTGTAATACTGAACACTGAGACGGCCAAACAAAACACACTGATCAGTTTTTACATTTTTTTTACCCTTTAAAATGTCTTATGAGGCTATTTTATCAGATTCTGTAGTCTTGACTATAAGAGTGTGTAAAAGGGCAAGACTGGGATGCACTGAGACTGTGTCAAGGCCAAGACCGGATTAAGAAAATGGGGGAAAAAAAAAAAAAAAAAATCACCATATATTTTGTAAAATTCAACACGAGATAAAACATTGTCTAAAATGATTATTTATTATTATTATTATACTTAGTATAATATATTATTATATAGTATAATAGTATAATATAATATATAGTATAATATAGTATTAAACTATACTAAGGTATTGTTTTGGAAGCAAATCATGATTCTGTCCCTTCTTCTCTAAAACTTTATCAGGAGTCACCACATATGTATTATGTAATACAACACGCTCATTGATTGGATGCTGATAACTTGTTTTCCCTGTTAGCCAATCAAGAGTGCAGATTTATTTTGTTTGAATGGATTTGTTGATATTCAAATGACTGAAAAAAAGTTCAATTTCTTATTAAAATGACCTCAGACAGACACTCTGGACTTATTTGGTATTAACAACAATTCCCAAATAGTATAAATGCAATTATTTTTATGCCCATCAGTGTTTCCTGCTTTTAATGCCTGTCAATTTCCTGCTGTCCTCAACAAAGGCCAGTATTTACAGACTATTTAACCCACAGACCTAACCTAAATAAATAAATATGTAATCAAATCTTTTTTATCTTTTGTTAAAGGCTAAGACACACTGCTGAGATATAAACAATGTTCATGTCTAAATAAGTCTTTAGCATACACACATTAGAGGTGGGTCTATGTATTCAAATAAACCCAAAGAGCTTGTGTAGTTAATTGTCTGATGCATAGCTTTGAATAAAATAAAGAAATGTTGCTACATCTTTGCAATGCACAACCACAGAAAATGTAAGGACCCAAGCAAACAGAAGTGGAAATATTCTCATATATATATTCGCAAGTTTTGTGATTTTGTAGCTTAAAGATATATAGAATCACATACAGTGGAACCTCGGTTATCATTTGCCCGGGTTATCATCGAACGTTTTCCCAGGTATCCTCATGCCTACATGACTTGTCACTAATTTTGCTAAAACAAAGCATCCACCCACGTGTTTGTCACTCACCCATGTGTGCGTTGTTCATTCTGGCTTTGCTTCACAAACACGTCACACTAAAGCGACGGTGCGGAGCGATACCGCCTGAAAATGGTTACGAAAACACATAGCAGCTGAGAACACTGAGAACAGGTGTACAAAACAAAGACTGCCGCTGGACCACACTGGTACTCTCTAAAATGGAGCGTAAACCCATAAGAGTGATGTTAAATGTTTATTTATCCATTTCATTAGGCTTTTGTATTTATTTCTCATTGTGTTCTGGATGTAAAACTGCAGTTATTCTATATGAAACATATTTTTGTTCATATTTTGAGTGTCTGGAACAAAATAATTGGATTTACATTATTTCTTATTGAAAATATTGCTTCACTTAGCGTTTAGAACAGATTAATGATGAAAACTGAGGTTCCACTGTATATGTAAACTAAAACAAAACGACAAATTAACCATCCGGTGTGTATCTTATAATGGCACCAATTTCAAAACGATCAAATACTTTAGGCAGTGAATCACTTTTTTCTAAAATTGTAGATTTGATATTCATTTCAATTATTAAGGGGGCGGCACTTTGGGTTGGTGGTTAGCACACTGGCCTCTCAGCACTGAGGTTCAAGTCCCCATCTGGGTGGAGTTTTCATGTTCTCCACATGTCTGTATGGGTTTCCTCCCACAGTCCAAAAACAAGGAATTCTGGTGAATTGGGTACTCTAAATTGCCCGTGTGTGTGTGTGCCCAGCAATGGATTGGTGCCATGTCCTGGGCTCAGCTAGGGTAGTGTGATGCCCTGCCCTGTGCCCGGTGAAGGGGTAGGAGACTCACTGTGACCCTGATCAGGATTAAGTGGAAGATAATGGATGGATGAAGGGCTAAAATGGTTAAAACACTCATCCATAATATATAATCAATAGCTTTCTGGAGATTTACGTCAACTATTATGATCACTTACAGATGAAGTACAGTTCAAAGAGTCATCATCAGTGGCATAAAGGTCTGGTAAGTGAACGCTCTCGTAGTCAATGTGCTGGATATGCGAGAAATGGGCAGGCACATGAAGACCTGAGTGACAAGGGCCAATCGTTACGGTCAGATTAGTGCATATGAGATGGCAAGGCTTGTGGTGTGCTCCAGGTCAGCAGTGGTGAGTACCTACCAACTGTGGCCTCCAAATTGCACAGACCTGAGACTGAGCTGTGGGATGTTCTGTCTGATCTGTGGAGGTTCTGATTTACAACATGTTGGTGTTGGACACCACAGGGCACTTTCAGAGGTCTTGTAGAGGTCATGCCTTTGCCGCTTGGAGCTTTTTTTTGGCAGCATGGGGATCAACATGGCTCATCGATATAATCTTGCAATACTGATAAAGCAGTTGATCCCAAACTTGGAGTGGAGTATTTCTGCACTGGAAATGTTGGCGTTACACCTGCTCTAGCCTCTTTTTATGTAAAATCCTAAAATAAGCAGAATTGGGTTTAACTTCATTGCTGCATTTTCCTACAGATACAGTTTATACACTCTGTACGTGAATGTGCAAGACAGTAAAGGTGTTCAAGCTCTGTTTCAGCAGGTGAGAGTTGCACTCTTTCACAGGTAAAGCGAGGCGGGAAGAAGCTCCCACGGGCTCAGCAGGAAAGAGTCAAAGCGACAGAGAAAGAGAGAGAGAGAGAGGGAGAGGAAGAGTGAGAGATAGAGACTATAGTAGGGTGAAAGAGTGAGTGAGATTGACACGAGACTCCAAGACTTGTCGCTGAATGGGAAGGGAAGGGAAGGGGGGGGGGTTACCTTTGTTGCGATTTTCGGGGGCTCCTTGTTTTTTACCTGTTCAGAACAAGAGAGAGAGGGCGGAGGGCTGATATAATATGGTTTAAAGTAAATGAACCAGACATAAATCAAAAGAAACAAGGATTTACAAAACCAGATACAAAAAAAATTAATGCAACTTCACACGTGTATGCGGGCTAAAATGTGTCATCTCGAGAGAAAAAAAAAAACAAGAGCCACATTTTTCTTTTATCGTAGACTCCTTAGAGTCATAGCCTGATATTACGTTGACAAAAAAATGTTACGCAAGTATGCTAGGAATTGGAAGATTTGAAAAATGAGTTCAGGAAAATTCATTTTTTGGTCATGGCCCATACATCAGAGGTGGTCGATTGGAAAACAATGGAGTATTCCTCTAAAAATGTGTTTGATCAAGAGTAACTGACAAAAATGAAGCTGATTTCCCTGTAAAGCGTCAAAATAAATCAGCCTCCAATTCCATGCCATTATTTTTTTTTTAAGTGAAATTGCAAAATAATTGACAATGCAGGAAGCCAAATGGGTAAAGAAGCAAATGGGAGCTAATTATAAAAAAGTTGAAAAGGCTGCCAAAGCTGTCAACGTGTCTGCATAGAGCAGTGCTTCTGAGCATTTTCGCCATAACTGTGTTGGCACGATGCATCATGGTGGCGGTGTGATAATTGGCTGCTGAAGTCAGGATGTGTTTTGAGAGCAGCTTTGACGCTGGCTCAGCTTTGAAAATAAGGTGACTTGGCTGCCAGACCTTTTCTTTTTTCCTTAGTACAGAATCACAGAGGGTCTCGTACACGTGGACAGCAAATATACAGGACATGGAGTGATGACAGCAGGTTCTTGTGTGTGTGCTTGTGATGGTTGTTGTCAGCTGAGTCGGAGGTGTGCCCGGGGGACCGTGAAGGCCAGCTACAGTCTGCGCGATTGTGAAGGGGACGTGCTGAACGTTGAGCTGAGGGGACAGGTGACTTTCAGAGTGAACTGACAGTGCTTATACAGCTGTCTTACTTATCTCTTGTGGGAGTGACAAGTATGCAGTGTTCACCGTATTTCTTTTTTTATTTTTTGGCGTGTTTCCTTTTTTGAACACAGAACAGGCTTCCCAATTGTCTTTCCTCAGAAATGACACGTTCGGCCCGGCAAGGATGAATGCTTGAGGGATGTAAATTTGACGGGAGGGAAACAGGAAACTAAAACAAGGAATAAAAGAAACTAACTAAACCAAGAAAAAAAAGTACTCTATGAAGTAAAACAGGAAGAATTGCAACCAGTGGTACTGATTGATCTCAACTGATAACAGGCCATAGATTCTTCGTCTTGACCTTTTGCTTTAGTATCAATGACACTTCCCTCCTTGGCTTTGTAGAACTCTAAAAACTGAATGGGATATGACTCAAATAGCTCTTACCTCTAAAAGGGGAAGATATAGGAACTGCCCATGGGTTTTAGTAGAGGTAGGTTGATTGATTTGGCCTTTGGGTGGTTTTATTGGTATGGTTCTAAATCGATTATGAATGGACTCACCTTTCTTCACTTTCTTCTCCTCATCCTCACCGCCAGCTCCAAGGAGGGTGAAAATGATTCCAGTTTGGGAGTTCAGTCCCACAGCAGTGACCACCATCCTCCCAGAACCCTCCATTACATGAGTTCCTGACCAACATGGAAGAGATAAACGTGACCACACGCTTTCAAAATAACGGTGAAAAGAACAGTGCCTGGCATCTCTAGCAACGTCTGAGCAAAAAGAACAGGTGCTCACCAGATAACAGCATGGGGTCTTTTTCCAGGGACTTCCTGACCTGGTCAGACTCTCCAGTGAGGGAGCTTTCATCAATCTTCAGGTCATTGCCCTGGATCAGAATACCATCAGCAGGAAGAAGGTCACCTGAGGATAGGAGAAGCAGGGGAAACAACTGTGAAAAGGGACAACAAGAAAACAGAAGAGTCAGAGCATATTAAGAGAATATTAGACTGACACAGGCGCAGAGAGAAAAAGACGCAGTGAGAGGAGGAAGGCTGCTTTCAGCCACCATGGAGACGGCGCTCTCATGTGGCTCTTGGAGCCCCACGCGTCGCCCACATCTCGGCCAACCCAGGCAGCAGCACCATGACTCACACAGGCCTGTTAACATGAGTCACAGCCGTGCTGGGGCTGAAACAGGAGCTTCTGACCGGCAGCCATATATGATCTGTTACTACCAGCGCTCAGCACATTAAAGCATACTTCTGAGACACTGAGAGACCAGCTCATGAAGCTCACTAGAAATGCATATGACTCAGAGGGTAAACTAACTGGGCTTTAGAAATGTCAGGCCCTCGTAGAAGTGTAGCGCAGGCACATATAGAGGGGGATAAGGGAATGCTAGGGACATGGGCTAAGATGCCTGTGGTACAGCTGACTGTGCTTTAGTGTCATTTAGAGAACGTGATGTATTTCTGAGTGAAACGGGCTAGCTGAGGGTTATAGAAGAGAGAAGTGAAAAGTGATATTATTGGTTAAAAATATCCCACATAATGGTGTTATGTGATAAAATTGATAAAAAATTACTTTATTGGCAGCCAAAAGTCATATATGTAGGTGTATACATAAAAAGTTAGACGTCAAGCATTTTTTTTTTGTTTTACTGCAAATCATGTAAATCATCTCAAATTATTAGAATATTTCATTTTTGAGTAAGTTACTATTCAGACAGTATCAACATAAAAACAAAAAAGGCTTATGTCACTTAAAATATATGACAGTTTTCCTTTTTGAATTAAATTATGAACACAAATGTTCATCATTTTTGGTGCATTTGTGCATTCATATATATAAATATGTTTATTAAAAATGCACTAATGCATTCTAATTAGGGCTGTCTAACAATTAAAAAAATCATTGTGATTACTCAGTATGTCATATAGTTAATTGCTATTAATCACAAGCAGTTCCGCCAACTCACACTAGGAGACACTAGCGAGCATGAGTGCAGAGATCACTGCTGACAGAGAAGACGAGTGATGCAGCGCTTTGTACAAAAACGTGTGTCACTCATTTTCTAAACATTCTGAAATGGAGGGGAAAAAAAGCTCTTTGGACAGAATTTTATTGAAACGTCCTGCAAGACAATGCAAGAAATGTGTGGCTGAAGATCGTCTGATCATTAATGTAAATACACTTAATAAACCAGTTTATTTATTTACATTCTTTTTTATTATGTATTATTATTGTTTTTATACATAATTTATTCGTAAAGTATTTTTTTCATATTTAAAAACACTTGGTGTATATCAGTTTGTGTAGATTTTGGGTTGCTGGAACGGATTAATATTTAATATAATTCATTTTAATGTTGAAATGTAATTTGATATATGAGCAAATTGAGTTACGAGCTCCGTCACGGAACTAATTAAACTCGTAAGTCAAGGTTCCACTGTATAGTGAAAAATGTCAATAAAGATTATTTAAAAAAGGCAAACGCACGAGCCTTGCGTCGTCAGCCGTGCAGCACTAATGCGGAAAATGTAAACTTTACTCCTCTACTCTTAATGATGCCGTGCGTGGTCAAGTCTCAACATGAACTATGGATGACTCGCAGGGACAAATAGAATTTTTGTTAATGGTACTATTTTTTTTATCGTGTTAAATTGTGTTGAGATTGTGTTATTTATTGCGTTAACTTCGACAGCCTTGGTTGTAATACAATGATTCAACGATTGTGATTCAATTGCATCTATTCTGGAAAATTACAATAAAATTGAAATTACATTAAAAGACGTGCTGCCAATTTTTGACTGCTTAAAAAAATTAACTGAAATAGTCAAAACAAATGAAACAGGTGAAGTGTAAGATTTCATGTTTTGAATCAGGTCAGAGCTCGGCACTCATATTAAGAGTTGAAAAATGTACAACTGAACTGAAAAAGGAAGTTCATGTTCTTCAGTTCCCCATCCTGCTAAAAGGGAACACTCACCATATTTGATTTGAGCGATGTCTCCCGTCACAATCTCAGCCACAGGGATCTGGATGACCTGGCCCTTGCGGATGACGGTGAACTTTTGTTCCTGCTCGATGCGACTCTGCAGCCCACGGAACTGCTTCTCTTTGCTCCAGTCATTAAAAGCCGTCACCAGCACCACGATGATAACGGAGAACAGGATGGCAGCACCCTCAATCCAGCCAGCCTGAGCCTCACCTTCATCTTCCACACCACCAACAGCCTGGCCACATGCTGAAGACACACACACACACACACACACACACACAGCACAAGCCATATGATAGTGAAATTATCCTAACTTGGTTGACATTTATGAAATGTCATCCTTAAAAACCATTACATACAGCCTTCATGCCAATTTATGACAAAATGTCCATATATCCACCATAGTACATGACAACATGCAGATTTATCTTTTTTAAATCCCTGCTTGGCTGCCTGGAGTATTTACCAATACTGGATTCCACATCACTGACCTAATTTTCTCTCCTGTGAGTTAGATGACTTTAAAGGTCACTCTTGCACTCTGAGCCATATGTGGAATATCCATAGCAGTGGCCAATATAAGCTATTACACATTTTGAGAAGTCAGCACAAGATGCTTGTCCCAAATGAAATAGGTATCGATACAAAAAATCTTTTTTTGAGAGTAACAAAACCTAAATAAATAGGAAAATATGAAGTAGGGTGGTGGAGTTTCCAATTCCGTGGCTTGCCTCTACAGACTGTAGCAACAACTGTTTATTACTAACTGGAGCTGACATGAATGATATATTTAGAAGGTGTATGGTCAGGGGACTCTAAATGGACTTTTCCAGTGAACATTTTCAGTGATGCATGCACAGCCTTAACTACCGCCTTTGAACAATCCTTCATTGCAGAACTTCAAAGCTAAACATAATCACATTCAAATGTTCAGTTATTTGAAAGGCTCTGGGCTGCCTCACCATTACTGTCACTTCCTTGTGGGTGGTAGAAAGACAGGCCCAGCGAGATGATGGCTGCTATCTCCAAGATGATGAGAGTGACATCCTGCAGAGCCTCCCACACCAGCTGCAGGAAGGTCTTGGGCTTCTTAGGAGGGATGAAGTTCTTCCCGAATGCCGCATGGCGTTTTTCCAAGTCCGCCGGGTTTCCAGACAGCCCTGGAGATCGACAGTAAATGAAATGCTGTGACTGCACAACAATGCTAATTATAACCCATCACCACAAAAGCTTTGATGAGGAACGAAACAGTCAAGATGTGGAATCGGTGGAATCTTCTTCTGTCAGCACAGCAGAACAGAAGAGATGAAAGAAAAGGTGTTTAAATTACAGATATATATATATATATATATATATATATATACTCACTGGCTCACCGGCTAGTTCATGATGAGCACATCTACACTCATTGGCCATGTTATCAGCTCCACTGACCTTATAGGTGCACTTTGTAGTTCTACAATTACAGACTGTAGTTTCTCTGTATACTCTATTATCCTCCTTTCATCCTGTTCTTCAATTATCAGGACCCCCATAAAGCAGGTATTACTTGGGTGGTAGATCATTCTTAGCACTGCAGTGACACTGACGTGGCGGTGGTGTGTTAATATATGTTACACTGGTTTAAGTGATCAGACAGAAGAGATGCTGGAGATTTCAAACACTATATCCACTCTTTTAAATACGCCCATCATGTTGATCCACCTTGTAGATGTAAAATTAAAGACAGTAGCTCATCTGTTTGTGTTGGTCATCCTCTAGTCCTAAATTGGTAGGTGCCCAGCAACACTGAGGTGCGAAAAAAAACATGTTTCACTCAGACCAGCACAACACACACTAACGCCACCACCACATCAGTGTCACTGCAGTGCTGAGAATGATCCCCCACCCATATAATACCTGCTCTGTGGTGGTCCTGTGAGGGTACTGCTCACTGATGAACAAGGAGGCTAATAAAGTATACAGAGAAACAGATGGACTACAGTCTGTAATTTTAGAATTACAAAGTGCACCTGTGGAGCTGATAACATAGACAATGAGTGTAGATACACAGTATGTGTACCTAATGATGTGTCAGATGTTTTATCAAACATTACAAATAGCTGCACAGGCTATTTTAAGAAATGCAAAACTTTCTTTGATTATCTGAACATGTTTTTATGCACGTACCCGAACAAACCCTGTCAAAACAAAACCAGCAAGTAGTAGGACATTAACCCGCCCAGTCAATGAAGATTCTTCCCTGAAAATCATTTATCTCAATCTTGGGACTCTGTGCACGCTCCACCCCATGACTGAACCATTTTGCACAAATGGAAATCAGTCGATGCTGTCTTAAAGGAGAAGCTGTGATTGAACACGGCCTAGACGCTTGTTGTGTGCAGACTACTCTGACCTCAATTTGCACAATCCAGAGAGGTAACAAATGACAACACCCACTAAAGTTTCCATTCCTTTTTCTGCACGCACTCACAAATGTGCACCGTTTGATCGCCAAGACATCCCAGGTTGAGCCCAACCCTTTCACACCCTGTTCCACAAGGCATATAAAACTATCTGACAGGTTACGACCTAGGTGGATCCTCCTCTGTGTTTCTGTATGTGTTTCAACTCATATCAGACAGTCTGCCAGCCTACGATGATGGATGATGTTGAAGTACAGGGACAGAAATGGGACAAATCACAAAGGATATGTCCATTTAATCAGAACACGCATCCTGTAAGAAGAAACTGTGAAATATTTGAGTTCAGGTGGATTAGGTGGAATACTGCTGGTATGGTTTATTGGAGCAACACAGTAATTAATCAATACAGGGAGTGAGCAGCATTTGAAGCAGATAAGCCTCAGCACATCATCAGTTTTTGTTCCAGCAGTTTTAATCAGTAAACGAGAGCAATTTGGCTTGAAAGTGACACAAGGTGGTAAAACTATAATCTTGGGGATTTTGTTGAAAGAAAGCTTTGTTGGTCTACGCTACATGGAGAAAAGTTTTGGGACACGTGTGTAGTTTATTTCAATTATTTATTTTATTATTATTTGTTGTCAATTTTTATCCCTTTGCCAATGCAGTAGTAGTAGCCAATTAAGCCATCCCATCCACTAGGGGGCTCTTCCCATCACTTTGCACTGTCCCTGACTCTAGAAGGGTGAAGACATGCACAAGCCTCCTTTGTTGCGTGTGATACGGCCACGGCCTCTTTCTGAACTACCGCTGATACACCGTCACTAGGGAGCCAATGCACTCAACACGAAAATGCAGGATTCCCAGCTCCGAATGGACCAATCAGTAGCCTGAGCCTGCAGACATTGCAATGTGTGAGTGATAGGGAGAGAGAGAGAGAATGCCATCTACCTGCCCAGAGAGAGCACTGCCAATTTTTGCTCTCTTGGGTCCGGCTGTTGATGGCAAACAGCATGACCGGGATTCGAACTCACAATCCTTTGGTCATAGTGTCAGCGTCTTAGCCTGCTGAGCCACTCAGGGTCAGTTTTTAATGCAGTTTCATTGCTTTTAAAAAACCTTACCATTGAATAACAGGACAGTATGGTGAACTACAGTAGTGTTTGAAAGTTCATGAACCCTTTAGAATGTTCTATATTTCTGCATAAATCATCAAATCATCAGATTTTCACAAGTCCTAAAAGTGGATAAAGAGAACCGAGACAAACGAGACAAAAATATTATCATTGGTCATTTATGTATTGAGGAAAATGATCCAATATGACATAAACGACACATTTTAGGTCATATTTATGCAGAAATATAGAACATTCTAAAGGTTTCACAAACTTTCAAGCAATATTGTATGGTGGTGATAGCCTACGATGGTTTTGCACTAACAATGTTTACAGTGGATAGTCTGCAAATATGTAAACTCCAAACAGACTGGGTCATATTAATGATCCAAAACTCATTCATCTTTTCTTCCAAAATACAGGGTACTAAAAAATGTATACAACTTTTTTTGGCGTGTCCAAGGAAGCTTTCTACTAGATTTTGGAGCCTTGATATGAGCATTCAGCTACAAGAGCTTTCAGGGTGGTTAGGTGATCACCACCCACCTCATTCCCAACTCATCCCAAAAATACTGGATGGAGCTTCATCACACCCGAGAAAACAGTTGTACTGCTCCACAGCTCAATGCTGGGGGCTTTATACCCTTCTAACCCACGTTTATCTGTCCTATTCTATTGGCAATGCTTAATGCATGCATTCATTAGAAGGGGTGTCCACAAACATTTGGACACATAGTGTATTGAGACATATTAGTTTCATTTGATGCATGGCAGAGCTTGAATGATGCAACTGTTATAGATGTGCGAATAAGTGCAAGTCATTCACATACATGTGTGAAGATTTGGCTTTTTTGCACAGATGCTCCCCGCAAGTCGCCGTATCAGTTCCACTTCATAAATGTGCCAGCTGGACGGTAGAAATAAAAGTAAGTGTGTGTGTGTGTGTGAGAGAGAGAGAGAGACCACTTGTGCATGTGGATATAATGTCCCAAGTGCTTTCATTCATACCTCCCCTCCTTAATTAACTCTGACCTCTGCTGGCTGGGAGTGTGTTAAAACTCTCCGATCATGCCACCAATCCTCAAGGTCTCTCCACCATATCTCTCTCTCTCTCTCTATCTCATGTGGTGTGAAAAGCAAGCGAGTATGGCACAAAAAATCAGTAAGGCAAAAGAAAAAAAGTGAAAAACTGCTGCTGCCAACTTGTTACTGGCTCTCCATTCATCCCCATAGCAGGGATGCGGATATATCCGATGTGACAGAGTGCCTTCTGTAGATGCTCAAGTCGCAGAAAAAGAACAGTGCTTCACAAAAGCCATAAGTAATAGGAAGAAATATCATATGGGACACACCACTTTTTCTCTCCTTGTGGAAGCACTAGGGCAGCAGGTGGGAACTACAGTCATGCATCAAAAATAAATAAATAAATAAATAAATAAATAAATAAATAAATAACGTGTATGTCCATTTGAAAGTAAAAAAAAATCGAATCCTTTAAAATAATCTGGATTTCTTTATGAATGGCTCTTAAAATGTGACCTTCATCTAAGGATGAATTTTATTCAACAGCACACATATGGCCATCTTTTCTGACATAAGCAAGATGTAACTGAAATGCAAGGATAACGACTTCTTGAGGAAGGGTCATCAGAGTCAACCAATACATTTAGCTGCAGCTTTGACCTGACATGCATAGCCATTCTTCACAAACAAATTTTGGAGGTCCAGTCTGGACATATATTGTTGAGGCTCTAAAAAAGATCTGAGAACCAATGACTATTATCAAGCAGAGGATGTCCACTTAGCAGAAGCTTGGCACATTTGCTGCTCTCCCAGGGGTGTCCTACAACGATCAGTGCAAGGTTATGCTCCAGAATTTACAACCAAGTGACAAAGATATGCATCTGAAGGCACTTGACAACAGTGTTCATAAGTTTATTAAAAGAAAAAAAAAGAAATAAGAGTAATTTATACAGTTTTAGGGAAAACACTACTTTAAAAAAAAGCTTGTAGAAGACCACATGGACTAGTGGTTAAACAGGACTACAGGAACAATGTTCAGGAGATAAATAAGATAGTATGATGATATGGGTAGTCTCGGTTTTGCATCAATGATGTTTACAGCACATAATATGCAAATATGTTAAGACTAACAGACTGGGTCATGCAGCATATCAATGATCTAAAACTGGCTCATTTTACAACTGCAAGTCAGACTATTGAAATCAATCATCTGCAGCTCATTTGAACAGAAACAAACAGGAAATTCCACTTAACTGCTGCTCAAACTGAACAGCAGATACAAAGAGCATTTGACTGAGGTTACTGTCAGTAAAGGAGTTTTTCTGGCGTATCTATGAATTAGAATATCATGACTTTCATGTTCATAATTTAATTTTACAAAATCACATTTTATATTAATTACACATAAAGTGACATTAAATTTTTTTTTGTTGGAATGTTGATTTTGTTTGAACAGTAGTTTACTACTGTTTAAGTTTGTGATGAAACATTGTAACAATTTGAGATTCAGGATTTCTGATTTTCATTAGCTATAAGCCGTACTGTTCAACGGTAAAATAAATAAATAAATAAATTAGGGATGCACCGCTACCACATTTTTTCAAACCGAGTACGAGTACAAGTACTTACATTTAAGTACTTGCCGATACCAAGTACCAATATGAGTACTAATAAATATCAATACATTTAAAATGAAACTGAGCCTGTATGTGTGTCTTATGGCTCCAGTTAGATGTGTTTGTGATCTATTTAATCTAAACACCTAAGATAATGATA
>BRDA01007667.1:49744-67625 GCA_036984385.1 Crenuchus spilurus | reverse complement strand
GTGAGTCTGGTTCCTCCCAAGGTTTCTTCCTCCAGCTCTGAGGGAGTTTTTCCTTGCCACTGTCGCCGTTGGCTTGCTCACCGAGGATTAGGGATTAGGGATTAATGATTTTATGTCTGTTATTGCTAACCCTGTAAAGCTGCTTTGTGACATCAGTTGTAAAAAGCGCTTTATAAATACAATTTGATTGATTGATTGATTGATTGATACCACTCTGCTATTAGTATCTACAGCCGATTTCTGCCCATGTGACTCTAATAGAGGAAGTAACACTGGACTCGGTAATTCACATAGTACTGAGCAGTCACAGTCATGTAGCTTTCCGTACCACCTGTCTGCAACGAAGGTGACGGAAGATGCCTTGGCAATTTTGATCTTTTCCTGCTCATAAAGATCTGGCACAATCTTCATATTGAAGCAGGTGCATGAGGCAATTTCACAGCATGGCTCAAGCACTTTGACCAGATTTTCCATTCATGTAAACACACAACAGCTTTGACTTTTTTATTGCAAGTCTACAGCCAAGATTTATGGAATTATTACTTAAAAAATAACAGCAGCAAAAACACTATTATGGGTAAACTTTGGTAATTAATCTGCTGCTCAGATGAGTGCAGAACTGTGATGAGGGGACCGTTTGGATAATGAATCTACTATAATCCGTTACACCACTAGAGTATGTTATGAAAAAGACATCCGCAACTCGAACAAGATTAATGGAGAATTGGCAATAAGCACAAAGCGCTAGTGTTCTCACAATACCAGAATTTTGATACCGATACCAAGTATCATAATTCTTGATACCAATATGATACTTTGTCTATAAATTAAAAACACTCATTTTTTGTCTTCAATGCCAAATGTTTATTTGATAGAACACAGATGCATTTCTACATATTTACACTAAGTTCAAACTCATGCAGGTGGGTGGGACCCACCAGAAGTCCCTGTCCAGAAGTTTCCTTTTTTAAGTCACCATTCTAATGGAATTTCCTTTCTCTGTGATTTCTGTCATTGCTGGTATACTTATATGTCTGTACACTTTGATACACCTGCAAATTCAGCTACTTCCTTCACGCTATGGCCTCTGGCCATATCGCAAATTTTTGCACATCATTAGCATCTGCTTTGTCACCCATTTTCCACACAACAAGACATTCACTGCCCTGTACCACCTCTCTTCTATGAATCCCGTCACACATCCCACAGGTAGGTATAGTCTGACAATCCTTGTGCAACGCCACCTGCAGGAGCATGAAGCTTCTACCACCTTAAGCACACTAGGTGATTAATGTTATATTCAGGTATTGCTTCATTGAAAGCATACAGGGTAGCGATTGAATGAAATGCAAGTACATTATACTTACACTATCCTACACCAAAAGTGCCTTAAAATGAATGTGTTGCCAAGGATGTGTTGTCAAAGGTATGATTGAGATGGCAGAGATAGCTGCAAGACTGCAAATAGGATCATTCTTTTAACTGGCGTTAGCTAGAAAATCAACATGGAAGAGATATTAGTCAGACTGCACATCCCTACTATAGACAGAGTTTTTAAGGCCGTGGTCTGGTGGTTAAAGATCGATCCCTGGCTGGTTCACTCCCCTGGCAGGACATGACTGGAGTGACCTTGAGCAAGGTATTTAACCCCCAACTGCTCCCTGGGTCATGGATAGGGGCTGCCCACCACTTCAGGCATGTGTGCTCACTGCCCCCTAGTGTGTATATATGTGTGTATCACTGTATGGATGAATTAAACATTGCGTTCAAATGCCTCTGTATGAAAGCACATTGGTCAATGACTGTGCACTTTCACTTTAAATGAATGGCTTTTCAAGTATGAATGATAATATAAATTCTGGGACATTAACAATGTTTTTATCTGCTATGCAAGAAGACATCCACCAAACTGATAATCTACCAGGGCAACAAGAACAAAAATATCGAAGTGTTTACAGTCCTGAGGCTGATAAGAGTCGACTGTTTCAATCACGTCTCGAGGTGGGAAGTAGCTGTGAGGGGGGATGGTGGTGTCAAGGTGACTGATGGCAAAGTCTGTGTTTGTGTGGATCTGTGTTTGCATGTGTGTGTGTGTGTTTCTGAAGGGAGTGGGCTGTGATGGCAATGGAGGAGGACCGTTAATGGGGCTGCAGCGGTCACAGAGACTGGGAAGACGGCCAAGCACAACAGGCTGCATTTCAGCACGTGGTACACAAGCGATTCAAGAAAGAGACAACAAGGGGAAGAGAGAAGGCTGCAGCACACTTGCATTTTTTTGTCCTGATATATACGAGTCAGATTTATGGATGCACGTTAACTTTGACTTGAATACTTCTGCACGGTTTAAAGTTTCTCAAAAGCCACACCCATGTGCATCAACAACAGCTTTGGCGTTATGTGAAACAATAGTCGAGGCTTCAATTCTACTCTAACCAGGCTTCCTCTCCTCATTGAAGGACTAACTTTTGAATTCACACTCATTGTTTTTTAATTCTGGTCTGGCTGAGAGCGGGGAGAGTTCTTGAACACATGGACAGCATAAGGGCTGCGGCTTTTTGGAGTGCAGCCATCGCACTCTCTCTCCCCAAGTGAATGTGTGGTTGTGCATGTGTGTACATGTTTATGAGCGTGTGTTTGTGTAGCTTATCCCTCTTTCCATCACAGCATTACCCCTCCTCAAAAGTCAGCACACAACCTGTTATTATGTACACCTACAGTGGACGTATTCAGTACAGTTTAATTTACAGAAATGAGATACAATCTTCACAAAAGGATGCCCTGTTTACTAAGTTATTGTGTGGGTCTGCACTTCTCTAAACTATGATGTCAACAAAGTGGCTCCAAAGCCAATGAATCCCAATGATCTTTACTAACTAAGGTCGTCACGATACCAGAATTTTGATACCAGAGTGTAGTGTCATGATACTCAATATAAATTATTTTATTTTTTGCCAATTTATCCCCTTCCCAATGTAGTAGTAGCCAGTTAACCCATCCCATTCGTTAGGACTCTCTCCATCACTGTTGCAATGTCAAGCACAAGCCTCCTGTGATGTGGACACCGCCTCTTTTTGAACTACTGCTGATACACTGTCACTGGTAAGCCAACGTACTCTGAGGAAAGCGAAGGATTCCCAGCTCCAAATGGACCAATCAGTAGACACCAGAGCCAGCGGACAGTGATAGAGAGAGAGAGCGCCATCTACCAGCCCAGAGAGAGAAAGGTAAATTGTTGTTCTCTTGGGCCCCGGCTGTTAATGCAAACAGCATGACCAGGATTCAAACTTGCGATCCTCTGGTCATGAACATTTTTTTACATTTTTGTTTTACTAACATCTGCTCTTTTTCATGAAATGTTTGTATTTTTTTTAGGGCGGCACGGTGGCTTAGTGGTTAGCACGTTCACCTCTCAGCGCTGAGGTCTTGGGTTCAAGTCCGCATCTGAGCAGAGTTTCCATGTTCTCCCCGTGTCTGCGTGGGTTTCCTCCGGGGTCTCCGGTTTCCTCCCACAGTCCAAAAACATGGAGATCAGGCGGATTGGATACTCTAAAATTACCCTGGTGTGTATGTATGTATGTATGTGTGTATGCCCAGATATGGTTGGCACCCTGTCCTGGGTGATCCCCCTAGTGCTCGATGCAGTCCTCCAGGTGGCCGGTCGCTTCCGGTTGAGAGTACACTGTGCGCGACTGGCTGCTGCTTCTCACTGGAGTGTGTGTATATGAAGTGTGTTGATTGTAAAGCGTCCTTGGGTGTCTAGAAAGGTGCTATATAAGTGTAATGTGTATGTATGTATGTGTCTGCGTGGGTTTCCTCCGGGGTCTCCGGTTTCCTCCCACAGTCCAAAAACATGGAGATCAGGTAAAATTGGGTACTCTAAAAAATTGTCAGTATGTGTGTGTGTCACCCAGCGATGGACTGGCGCCCTGTCCTGGGCTTGGTTTAATAGTGTAATGCCCTGCCCTGCGCCCAGTGAGGGGGTGGGGGACTAACCGCGACCCTAATAAGGATTAAGCGGGTGTGATAATGAATGAATGAATGAATGAATAATGAATGTATTTTTTTAATAAAAAAAATTTAATCAACTTTGCCAATGTGATTGCACAGAACGGAATTTGATCAGAATTAACCCATCTGTGCAGTGAAACACACACTAGGCTATGAGAACATGTGCCTGAAGTGGTTGGAAGCCCTATTGGGGGTAGTTAGGGTTTAGGTGCCTTGATCAAAGGAGTCATGACCTGCCTGAGGGATTGAACCGATGACCTTCTGGTCACAAGACAAGATTCCTAACCACCAGGCCACGGCTGCCCCATCCATCTGTATTAGAAAGTACTGTATACAAGTTATTGCCAAATTTGAATACTGAAGTATTTCAATACTTTTGATTCTTGTGTAACTCCTAATAGACCTTCAAGGATTTTTTTCGTCTTGCCAACAGTTTTCACTGGATGGAAGCACAGCAGGTTATAATGTGCATGCATGTCTATGCATGCCCTGTGTTTCACTCTAATTACAGTCATTCATATTATATGAGTGACTTGTCTCTGAAATGATGCAAGCATGCAAGCACACACAAATGGAGTCGGGGGGCGGGGGTGAGTACCACTGCAAACATTTTCATACTCATGCGTCCATTTGTCAACATGACACATCAAACTGCATCAATGTCTGGACAAAAAAGTGAAAACTACTCAGCTGACTCACGCACAACGATGCTCATTTTTGATTGATTAAAGTGCATATATAATCAGTAAAGCAGCGCTGATTTTAATTAAAAAGTGCCTTATGTGCCCGAGCTTTAATTACACAGATTATACACATACATACATATATGATTCTCTGAACATCAGCCATGTTTTAAGTGTTTCAAAAGAACAAAGGTACTTTTAATGACTGTAAATTTTACATGTTTTGATATTCATAAGCATTTCAAGCCATTTCTTGTTTTGTTTATGTTGATACTGTTTTTTAATTGAAATTTACTCAAATGAAAAAAGAAATATTCATATAATTAGAAATTTTTTGAATTTTTGAGCTATGAGCCACACTGTTCAACAGTAAAGCAAAAATTTGTTTGAAATATGTCATTTTATGTGAAATAAATATAAAATATAGGGTGGCACGGTGGCTTAGTGGTTAGCACGTTCGACTCTCAACGTTCGCTGAGGTCTTGGGTTCGAGTCCCCATCTGAGCGGAGTTTCCATGTTCTCCCCGTGTCTGCGGGGGTTTCCTCCAGGGTCTCTGGTTTCCTCCCACAGTCCAAAAACATGGAGATCAGGTGAATTGGGTACTCTAAATTGTCCATATGTATGTGTGTGCGTTTGTGTTCACTCAGCGATGGACTGGCGCCCTGTCCTCGGCTTAGTTGAATAGTGTACTGCCCTGCCCTGCACCCAGTGAGGGGGTGGGGGACTAACCGCGACCCTGATAAGGATTAAGCAGGTGTGATAATGAATGAATGAATGAATGAAATATAAAATATGACAATTAACATTTTTTAACTAATTATGAATGCAAACCTTTTCAAGACAATATATTATTTTGGTGTTGTGCTGTACTTAAAACTGGATAATATGACAGTATACTGGGATAATCACAATATGTGATATGCTTTTCTGAGCATATTGTGGATATTGTCTGTATTTAAAAACACTTTCAAATGGAATATTTGATTAAATGTGAGCAAATGTTAAAGACAAAAATCACAAAATGTAGCTTTTTGTACTATTTTTTATAAATGTTGGCTTATGTTTTGTCTGTCCAAATATCGTGGCACATTGTGAAACGTCCTGAAATATCACAATTTTCGTATTGCCCACCTCAAATTTAAAGTTCAGTTTTACATTAAAATCAGCTTTAAACATTAATTTATTTTGAAGATCAAGACCATATACACAAAAAACTCTTTTTTTACTCAGCTTACACATTATATTGCCATCAGTGGTCAATATTAACTACAGAATAATGCTGTAAATGTGAACACTGCATTTTTCGTTCACGTGTTTCTCGCACCTGTCACAGCAACCGCAAAAAAGCACAGCAAACGATATTTCAGCATTCTAAATATGGAAGCCTTGCCTGGGCAATGATGAGATAAAAAGAGGATATGGACCACTCTGTTTGCTAGAAAGTCCTAAAATAGACTAAAACAGCCAGAGGTGTGCTTTTTATAGGAATATGTTAGCTAACGTTTTATTAGGGGAGGTAACTGGCAGTTAAGCTACGATGGCAAGCCACAAGGGAAAAATGAAGGTAAACAAAATGAAAGGTATTTCTAGCCAAATGTGGGTCATTAGCTAAAAAAAGAAACCACCGGTCAGAAATCATAGCACCCTAGCTGAATATGAACACATAACAGAAGTTATTAATTCAATCCTAAGCTCTGATCCTGTTTTTCAAAGGAAAACAAACAAACACTACAGATACCATAGCATCACTGATCTTTTTGACAGCCACTACTGTGGTGGGCCTTGACCTCTCTAGCCCTCCTGTCCAGGCTCTTTACCCATGCTGCCTAGAATCATCTTAAGAGATTAACGGCCACCTTAGCCTTCACCAGGTCAGCATGTTAGCCTCCTGCAGAGCACACACACATGCATGCACCTCAGTCATGATAAAGCCCATGCAGCAGCTGTCACAACTGGATATGGCTGGGCGGCATGATATGTTAGCATTATCCTGATAAAATCACATCACAGTACAGTTTTCTGAGTACATCATGTTGCTGCATGTAACATGAAAAAGATTTATGCCAATCATAGAGCATCTGTATAAAACAGCATATAAATAACTACATACTGTATATTTAAAGTGCCCCCCTCCCCCATATCAATATATATGCTCTTTGTAATACCACAGCAAGAGTTTAAGTTTTGTAACTAAGAGTTTTGACTTTTGTAAATACAGTTTTGACCCATGCTGCATCCGCCTCCTCCACACTATTTGGCAACGTTCTAATGTTCTTTCATATTCTTCTTTCATGAGATATAAAACCATACTGATCAACATTAAAACAGAAAAATGGGTTGAAATGACACTTTACATATAATGAATATGAAATGTTAATTTACCTTTTGAATAATATATATAATAATATATATAATATATAATAATATATATAATAATATATATAAAATATAATAATAATATAATAATATTATATATATATATATATATATATATATATATATATATATATATTATTATATATATAATAATATAATAATAATATTATATATATATTAGCTTAGCTTCAACCTTAGCTTATATTAGCTAAAATAGCTAGCTAATGTAGCTAGAACCTCACAACAGCCACAGTGCTTATTATTCTTAAATGTTAAAACAATGTTTTAAAAGTATATTTTGCAAAAATGACTTAGATTAGTAAGGAAAAAGTTTCAAGTACTTCAATGAGAACAACTTCTAGCTGTTATTTGCGCAATGCTTATTGGTGCATTGTTACGTCTTTGTTAGCAGTGCAGTATTAGCATTATTAGCATTTCCCTTTCACTTTTGCTTAACCATACCTCACACTGCCCTGTGCACTGTAATTAATGATAAAGGACATTACTGAGCAGCATGGCCCAAGGGAGACACCATCTATGCTGCTTCCCCCCACAATCACCAGCACTTCCTGCTCAGGAAGAGCCCTGTTACAGTAAAGGGAGGATAATGCAGTAGAAGTTCCTTCCATCTCCAGCATTCGCTTCCTCCTTCACTAGATCTATGCTCACTCTGTCTTGATTAAGCTAGCTGAGATGGGGAATGAAATGAAGGCCCCAAAACATTGCTTCTCAAAGCCCACTTCTTTTTTCCACTAGGCTAGGCAACCTGACACCAAATAAGTATCTGTGCTAATGGACTGCCCAGTAAACTTTATGAAGTTATGCATCAGGAAATAGACTAAAATATAGATAGTTTGGGTGTCATAGTAACTTCCTTTAAGAAAACAAAAGGGAATGAACTGTACTGTGTGAATATACCACTGTTGACACTGTCACATGTGGCCTACATGCCCCAGTGAGAAAGCATTTTTCCAATAACACCCTGGTAAGTTACACAGTAACCCTAACACATTTGCAGATGGTGAATGAGGATATTAAGGTGAATGACTATAAACTAGGAAATAATATATTTTACTCAGACTCAAAATGCCCCCCTCCTTAATAAAAACAGCTTTTGCAATTGCAAGCAAATTGCCTCTTACTGCTTATGACAGCCTTAATGATAACTCATAAATCACCAGTAGTCTCTATTTTAAAGTGCCACCTGCTTTAGATCCAATATACAAAGAGCATTTCTCAGGCATTCTCTCCTGTGGACCTCTGCCAAGCATTTGGCTGCTTCCATCAGCAATTTTGCATAGGATAGGTTAGCGCTGACATCAAATCAGTGATCCAGGGGCACCAAATTGTTCTGGACAAAATTTGTGAAAATGTAACTTGCACCTGCGCCTTATGAAGTAGAGCATAATGTGATCAACAGTGCAAACGGTGTCTGCTGTTCAGCTTTGTTGTCATTGTAACTTTTCTGTTAATGTTTTTTTTCACTCATTTCAGTCCTTTAAATCCAGTCCATAAACTGATCTATTGAGTAATTATGTGCATGGACAAATGAATGACATCATCCCTACAGACTTCATCCCAGGAATAGTGCACCATAGTGCATGTCTAATGACATACTTAGTATGAAGTAGTGGGTATCTGCTCAAACTCTAAATCTGACAGACTGACATATGCTGCCTCTTTCAATGGCTGATCCCAATGCCAATATGTAGAGAGCAGACTTGAGACACAGGATAAGTTTATCAATCATACCTTCTTCATATGCCTGTAAATCGTTGAATCTGAGACTAGGGGCAGTGCATTTTTTTACCACACTCACACTGATAAGGCTACATTTTTTCTTCACTGGTCTTGTGATGCTGATGCCAATTATCTAAATATGTCAATAATTGGCTGACCAATCAGTCACTAGTCCACGCAATCCAATCTCTATAGTCATTGGATTTAAATAGCATTTCCTCCATAGCAAAATCCCGTGCATCTTGGTATATCCCGAAGTCTATGTAAAGTAATGACAGCTGTGGGCTTTAGATTATTTGAAAAAGAAAAAAAAAAATTCACTACAGACTAATGATGAATCACTGTTCTTCACCAGCCAAGAATGCAATGGAAACTAACAGCTATCAGCGCACAGTCAAGCAAATGAAGCGTTACTGCCATCTCTAATGACTTTCTCGTCCTAATGCAATCTTTCTGCCTGCAATATGGGAGTGGGAATGTCATGTGGGTGCTGAAAATGTATGATGTTTTAAAAATAAAATAAAAAAATAAAAAACAACCCTCAGTGGTCGCTTATTCATTTGTGAAAAAAAAATATTGACCCAGCTGACCAAACGGTTTCAGAATATCATGTGCATACAAAACAGCTCACAACCCTCTCAAGTCTCCAAGTTTCTCCAGTACCCTAAACACATCTAAACACAGCTTATCTAATTTGGCTTGAACATTGCCTTTTTTCCGCCCACTCCCCTCTTTAAGGGTGAAAGAGAAAACATAATTACGCTCCCTTCATTAAAATGAGTAATTTCTTGTGAGGGGAGCATCAGTACAGCTGTCCCTTGATTACTAAATGGAACCGAGCAATGATCTATGAAGTAATTAGGAGGACGATGTGGAACAAATTTCAATGTTGGAATGAACTAGTGGGTCCATATGTTAAAGTGAAGAGAAGTAATGCTGTTGTACTGGTAGAACAATGCAGTTCTGTCACGTGAAGCACACCCTGCACAACTGGTTATGGAGACAGGAGCTAAACGATGCTGCATCTGATCAAGTAATGAATTCATTTACAAAGGCAAGCTATTCGGGCCCAGAGTGGCTCAGCAGGCTAAGACGCTGACACTATGATCAGAGGATCGCGAGTTCGAATCCCGGTCATGCTGTTTGCCATCAACAGCCGGGGCTCAAGAGAGTAAAAGTTGGCAGTGCTCTCTCTGGGTGGGTAGATGGCTCTCTCACTCACCCCATCACACACACATTGCAGTGTCCGCTGGCTCAGGCATCTACTGATTGGTCCATTCAGAGCTGGGAATCCTGCGCTTTCCTCCGAGCGCATTAGCTCCCCAGTGACGGTGTATCAAGTGGTAGTTCTAAAAGAGGCAGTGGCCGTATCACACGCAGCGGAGGAGGTTTGTGCATGTGTTCACCCTCCTAGATTCAGGGACAGTGCAAAGTGATGGGGTGAGCCCCCTAGTGGATGGGATGGCTTAATTGGCTACTACTAAATTGGAAAGGGGTGAAAAAAAAAAAAAAAACAACGCAAGCTAATGTTACTGAATTCTGTGGAAATTTTTAAGGACACAGCAAAGAATATGACTATCAGCTTCATGTCTGTACTTAAAAACACATCCATGGCATGTTGAGAGCATAATTAGTCCTGTTTATTTCGATTGGATTGCCAGCACAGCATGTAAAATATTGCATAAAAATCAATACATTTCGTTTTTTGTAGTATTTTTAACATATTGGCTTATTTTTTTTGACAAAATAAATATTGTAGCATACTGTGTAACCTCTTGAAGTATCTCAATATGATTTTGCCATGTTGGCAACTCTAACTCTATTTGAAGGTATCATATTTAGACAATGGAACAGATCCGAGACACACAGCAGTCTATTCTAGCATCTCTGAAGCACATCAGGTGGATATGAAGGCTTTGTGTGTTCACCAGGGCATCCTTTTGACTTTAGGAGCCTTTGAAGGTACTGACAAAGAATGTCTAGAGCTCTTTACATTAGAAACTAAATCCCCTGTAATCATCCTCTTGAACTGAAGCATGACCAGCAAACAGCAACTAGAAGCCACACTGCGTGCAAAATCATCATGCCATCAAATGCCACTTAAAGCCCTAGAATAAGTCATTGAGCTTTATAATTGGACTCTTCCTCCAGTTTAACCCATTATATGCTACACTGTTGACTCCATCAGCCTGGGGCCTTGAGACACGAGATATCACCTCTACCACAACTTCTGGATGAGTAGTAATAGTATGTAAGCATACAAATAGACAGTACAGCTTCCACATGATAAAGTTCACCCAAATTATCCTGAATAACTTTAAAACTAATGAAGATCTGGTGATGAAATTTGGATTAAATGCACCTCGGTCCGTGTGAAAAAGACTGATGTTACAACATGCGATGAAAACGTTCACCATCAGCATCCACGCATACTTGAACCAGACACTCCATTTCGTAAAAGGTTACTCACCAAGAAAAGGTTAGCCACCAAAAATAACCCTGTTGTCTCCAAACTGTTTCACAAATTTCGCTGTGTCTTCTGAATCAAGTTCATTATCCAGTACATTTGCACCATGAACACTCCTGTACAGTGTAAAGATACATTATGCTGGGATCACTGCACACTCGCAGAGTGAAATAACCAATAACTGAGGGCTTTAATTTCTCACAGTAGAGGCAGGTGACCAATGCAGACGGCTGGGCGGGCGCCGGCTTCCACTCCTACAGCCAAATACTAGTCTTCAGAAATTAACATCCATCTACCCACATTGTAATTGTGAATGTCAGTGTTTTCTACACAGACTGAGGTATATTTAATCCAGATTTCATCAAAATATTTTCATTAGTATTAAAGTTATTCACAAGACACCCTGTATAAAACTATATTACTGCATTAGCATCTACTAGCGATTTTAGCGATTCTTACCATTAGCAGTTCTGTTACAATTAATGCCACACTACCTTCACTTAAACTTTTCAAAAATAGTAGGCACTGGAAACTTGTTTGTAATGTTTGAATAAATAAAAAACATCATGCTCAAAGACTTTTCGAACCCAACTGTTGCTAACCAAAATGTGTCGGTCCGATCTCCCCTTAGTGTTTGTAATGAAGTGTGTAAAGGTAGAGAAAGTGTTCCCTGCCCTAACACACCCACTTCAACTCAGGTAGGGACTCTGAATTCTGTTTGAATCTTGTGTTAGAAATACTAAATCAAACCTTCAAAATTCTGTTGAGGACCACTACAGGGGATTCCAAGTGCCTCAATAAGCTGATTAGGAAAGTCAGCTCAAATGCAGTGACTCACAACTCACCGAGGCAGCAAACAAGAGTATGGCAGACAACTGGAGAGTTTTTTCTTTGGTTCTGTACATCCTTGGAATGATATTTAGAAGTAGCCAGTACTACCAGCTCATTCAACAAAAATGTTCTACTGGAGAGCCTGGAGAGCCTTTCTGTATCCAAAGCCTCCCTCCTAGTGTGCTAACTTGTCCCCAACTTTATGTAAATGTGTAACAAGACAAACACCTACATACCTTGTATCTACACTTGGTGTAATTTTATAAGCTCCGCCCACTATACACGTGCACTTTGTAGTTCTACAATTACAGACTGTAGTCCATCTGCTTCACTGATCAGGACAACAACATAGCAGGTAATATTTGAGTGGTGGATCATTCTGTGACTCTGACGTGGTGGTGGCGCATGTGTTTTGCAATGGAGTGACTGGATCAGACACAGCAGAGATGCTGGAGATTCTACACACTATGTTAGCCCATTGTCCACACTATTAAATACACATACCTTGTTGGTCCTCCTTGTAGATATAAAGTCAGAAACAGTAGCTCAAAGGATGGTATGGTCAAAGGATGCTGTTGCCTGGATATTTTGACTGGTGCACTATTTTCACTCCAGCAGTGACACCGAGATGTTTAAGAACATCTGATTGTATGTCTGATCCACTTGTACCTGTGCAGTACACACTACCACAGCACCATCATATCAGTGTCACTGCAGTGCTGAGAATGAGCCACCACCCAAATAATATCTGCTCTGTGGTGGTCCTGATCATTGAAGAACAGTCTTTAAGTGTAGAACTACAAAGTGCCTCTACAGTAAATGGTCAGTGTAGCTGATAACATGGACAAAGGGTGTAGATATAAGGTATGTGAACCTAATGAAGTGGCCAGTGAGTGTACATATGCAAACAAACAATGCGTCATAACCAATTAAAGCACAAGTATAAATATGATAAAGGTAAATATGTATAGCATATGTATTTAGGTACAAGTGTACAAATACTCCACCTAAATTACCGCTCAAGAATCAATGAATCCATGTAAAATGTGCAGTGCTGATGTACTGCATGACCAGTACTGGAAACCACTGGTACAGAGGCAGTACATCCATTACAGTGCCTTAATGAGGTATGGATGTGGGTGTGCTGTATGACTATAGTCTTACCTTCAATTGGGGAAGTTTTCAGCCTGCGGCAGATCCCCTGCACATCACCATAGGTGTCTCTGATCTTGCCGACCGCCTCTGCACTCCTGAGCTCCATCAACCCTCGGAGATCCATTACTGAGCAGCCAAAGTCCCCGTCATGGTTGCCCTCAGCCACCGAGTTCCCCGGCGGATGGTCAGCGGTGTTGTTGGCCATGTTCTTGTCCCTGGCTGTTGTTCAGTTCACTAGTTCTGACACTTTGTGGGTGGGCCTGTCACAAAACTTAAGACTTCACAGAAGAGGAATGCTTTCGAAGGAAGGCAGGTTTCGGACTGGTTCAAGTTGTGTAGAAATGTACAAGGACTTAAGCTGTCTTCTTGCAGGAAGTGGAAGAGAAGCATTCGATGAAGGAGCTCTGAAGAGGAAAGCTGGCCAGGATGAGCATTTTACCACATCTTTCAAGTCCAACGTTTCTTCAGTTCAGAGCCACTGCAACAGAGAACATAATGGGGAAAACCTTTAGACTGTAAAGTGAACACTGCGCTCAATGCCAATTGCAAGACATTGTAATGGAAGATAAGTGATTTAAAAGGAAATGCTGACATCATCTAGACACAGTGAGTAATCATGCTTTTTGAATCCTGTATTGTGTTGGGAAAATAGCCCACAGAAGATGAAATCCTTCATGAAATAAAAACCTAGAGATGTTTTGACATCTTCAAGTCTCTTTCACAAATTTCTATTAAAACAGAATAAAAAAAGACTTCCCCCTGCAGTAGAGCAGGGATAGATGTTGGAGAAAGCCATAAGAGAGAAGCACTTGTACATTTTATAGGACTCACTGGGGGGATGAAAGCCCAGTTTCTTTTTCTGTACTGGTCATACATAAATGATGCACCCTGGTGGAATCCCCAGTTTTGGCACAGAGAAAGAGGAGTCGTTTGCTGCACTGTTTCACTGCCATTCACCCTCGTTCTCTCCTCACATTTGGGTGTGTTTCTGAGTGAATGAGTAAAAGAAAGAATGAGAGCACGAGTAAGAGTGCAAGAGCGACTGAGCGAGAGAGACACGGAGAGGGGGGAGAGATGGGGACATTGAAAAGAGACAGCAATGCTGTGAGGGTCCAAAGACAGAGACAAAGAGGGGTTCTGGTCTCAGATTAAGCTGGCAGTACGAGGTCCGTCAGTACTGGAGATAAGCGGGTCGTGCTAATGTGAAATAGTCAGGGGTCCGGCTCTAGTGGGTTTCCTTAAACACTTTAAATGCTCGAAATGGAGGTCACTCTTTGATGAATTGCATGCTCTGATCCAAAATGAAATATTAGAGGATTCCAATCGGCTATAGCCGTTCTATAGACAATCTCACCAATTCAAACCCTGCACACACACACACACACACACACACACACACACAGAGTCATTTACAGTATCCATGAGAGGCTAACCATTGGTGCAAAGCCCTGAGGTGGGTTTTAACCCAGATTGGATTACTGACCGCAGCTCTTGTGTTTTTGCTCTACTGCAGCTCCAGCTCCAGTCTTGCTGTGCTGATTTAAATTACACTGATTTAACCTCTTCCTGACAGACACTAGGCTGCTACAGCAGCGCATTTATGTCCTCATCATAATAAGTTCCCATCTCCAGCAGTGCTCGTGGTGATCAGACTCTGAAGAAAGTGACTGACCCGCTGGCAGTGACTCAACATAAAGTGACCTGATTCTCAAGTCCACTGAGTCCAGAGCAGGGTTATGTGGGTGATGGTCAACTAGTACATCTGAGTTGCAAAGAACATTGAGCTCGTTTTTACACAAGAACTGTGTTTTTTTTTTATTATTCTGGACATTTCCCATTGAGTTTGATATGTTTGGTCAAGTGTGAAAGCAGCTTTCAAGGCAGGAAGCAGTCCAGAGCACCAATCTTTGGTCCATCTGAAGCTACCTCTTGAAGCTAAGTGTGGAAGCTATCTGCTCCTGGTGCTGCATGATTGGTTCATTCTGTAATGTGACTGATTCGATTTATTGTGTTACTTCCCTTCCCAAGATGAAAGAACTTCAATTTGGATATGTTAGAATAATCTACACTGGATCACAGATTTGTGCAGCACTGCAAAAACGTACAAAAAATAAAAATAAAACGATATCAATCCTTATATTAAGCAAAAAATCTGCCAGTGGGGTAAGCAAATTTTGCTTAGAAAGATTTCTTAAAATAAGCAAAATAATCTTACACTTGCAGTGCTTTTTAAGACAAAAAATCTTAAGAGAAAGAAAATAAAATGTATTGCCTTAATATATGCTCATTTTACTTGCTAAGGTGTTTTTTGCAGTCCAAACCATAGTCATACCCTGTAACTGGTAAATAAAGCTCAACATGAACTGAAATATTAAGAAAAAGTTTGACATATGTTCTTAGAATGAGCTTAATTTTTGTGTGAAACTTGGTAGTTAAGAATTTTTTTAGACAAAAAATAAGAAAAAATGTCCATAAATGAGTTTTTTTTTTTACTTTTTTAAAAATCGTTTTTTGCAGTGAGTGGAGTTTATGTAGGCTAGCCATATGATGGCCCAGGATCATCATCAGCATATGCCTAATAAAACCACACTTTCATAGGACTGGAGTGAAGGTTACTGTAATAAGCCCACCTCTGTGGAGTGGATGTGTGTACTGAAAGCCTGGCAAGGTGCAGGTGCACACAGTGAAATGTCATGATCCCAAAAGTGCTGTTGCGCAATGCTTGAGTATGCTTGAGTATGTATCTAAAAGTTTCTTTAGATCTGCAACAGATCAATGTAGCTAGCACTGACGAAGAACCGGCTCTTTCACCACAGTAGGAACCAGACCTCTACCATCATCCCATCCATCCAATGAACACACACTAGGGACATGCGCCGGGAGTTGTGGACGTCAACCGTGGCACCTGGGGAGCAGTTGTGGGTCAGGTGCTTTGGTTCAAGGGCACTTCAGGTGTGCCCTACTGATTCAAACCAGTGACCTTTTAGCCTGAAACCCACTTCTCTTACCTTTAGGCCACATCTGCCCATATAACTGTATCTTAATCCTCAGCACTTTGAGCTGCTAATTTATTTAAAATTTTCAAGATTGTTACTGTAAAAGCCTTTAAAACTAATCAGAAATCAGAGGAGGAAATCTGAAGAAATCACATCCTTAATTAGACATTTTTCAGGATATTTTGGCGGGACGTAATTATGGGTGGGACCTCTTTTATTCATAAGGATTTGATTACAGACTTGGATATAGTCTGCAGTCAGTCACAAGTATGTGATGCTTTTGCAAGCATGCAGTGATGTAATCAAATGTCCAAACAGGGCTGTGTTCAAAATACTGATAGTAATGTATCATGAATACACACATAGTAGTGCATGCAATAATACAGTGATGACTGTATCAATGCTAATTCATGTTAGTTTTAAATGGGACAAGCATACAATGCTGCATTCAAACCTGAGAGTATATTTAATTGGTGTGCATGTGGTAAACTTGTGCTACAACAGTTTTATTCTTTGTTATAGTAGTAAAATAGTGATGCCCTGCCCTGCGCCTAGTGAGGGGGTAGGGGACTAGTCGCGACCCTGATAAAGATTAAGTGGGTGTGATGATGGATGGATGGTTGGATGAAGAGTAGTAAATTTAATACAGTAAAACTCTTATTACAGTAATATAAGTAATAAGAGTTATATACGTTTTGAAAAGATAGCATTTTCTAAATTATATTCCTTATTTTGCATTAAAAACGGCTATTTTTTCCATACTTTGTAACATATTTTTGTGCACCAAGAAGTCAAATATACATTACACACACACAAATATTGGGACACCTACTCATTCATTATTTCTTCCAAAATTAAGAGTGTTAAAACAGTTTATCCTACTTTTGTTAGAGTAATTGTCTTTAATGTCCAGCGAAGGTTTTGTGCTAGAGCATTGCTGGATTTGATTGCATTCAGTGACTAGCCTTAGTGAGGTCAGGATGCTGGATGATCACCACCCCAAATCATTCCCAAAGTAATGGATGGAGCACTACCATCAACAGCTCAATGCTGGGGTCTTTATAGCCCTCTAGCTTACATTCGGCATTAGTCATGGCACCAAGGGGTTTGTGTTCAGAGAGTCTTACTCTATAGGCAATACTTTTGTACAGGAATTAGACAAGTGTGTATTTCTACATCTGATTCAGCAATGAGATGCATTCATTAGAAAAGGTGTCTACTCACATTTGGAAATACAGTACCAGTCAAATATTTGGACACCTTCATTCTGGACATTCGGTGTTTTTTCATTATTTATAAATGTTCTGCATTGTAGATTAATACTAAAGTCCAAACTATGAATAAACACATATGCAATTATTGAGTAAACAAAAATTAAGTGTTAAACAAATTTGAATATGTTTATATTTGACATTCTTCACAGTAGGCACCTCTTGCTTAGATGCAGCTTTCTTGGCATTTTCTCAGTCAGCTTTATGAGGTAGTCACCTGGAATGGCTTTCAGTTAACAGCTGTGTCTTGTGAAGAGTTCATGACTTGCATTTATTGCCCCATTAATGTGTTTGAGACATCAGTTGTGTGTCTACTTTGAAGTAAAATCTAAAACATGTTTTGGTTTGTTTAA
>BRDA01007667.1:0-39908 GCA_036984385.1 Crenuchus spilurus | reverse complement strand
AGAAGTAATTACAGTGTAACGTGGTCATTCTCGTCTCACACTTCCAAGTCAATCGTCCACTGAACCTTCACACTCTGCTCTTACTGGTGCAATGTGACATTAATGAAGATTGGCCACCAGACTGGTCCAATTTAGCCATGAAACCTCCCACTGTCTCCCATTGTCTAACCCCTGTACTTGCATAATGTTGTCTGGGGATCTGAATTTTGTCATAACGAAGTCTCTGCATCTCTGGAAGTCTTCACAATGACACATTTGCTTCCCAAAAATTAGGCACAGGAGTACATTTAAAGATTTTTTCCACAACTTCCATTCTCATACCCCTCCTAGAGACTGTCTGGAGCTCTCCTCATCACTTCAGTGTGACTGTAGGTGCTGAACTATGGTATGTAAATGCACAACAATGATTCATTCACTCCGTATAAACTGTATGTATTAAGGATTTCACTGCATGTTTGAAACTTTAGCACTTTTTACAAATCCCCGTGTCAAACAAGCACAGAAAATGCATACGTCTCGTTTAAATACAGGCAACAGATGCTTGGTAAGTGTGGGTTTGATTTTTTTTAGCCTCTAGAGGCTGCACATCAGTGAATGTGGCGCGAGGGAGCACCAGTAGCGAAGAGTCGGGTCAATAGTGTCTAACTAGTGGGCTTCGCTCTCTGTGCAGCTGGTCTGTAGAGGCCATCCATCTCACCCAAGCTTGTGTTGGTTGTGGCACCTCCGCTCGGGATTTCATTCATCACTTGATTGGGTTTCGGCAGGAGGACGGTAAAACACACACACACACACACACACACACACACACACACACA
This sequence comes from Crenuchus spilurus, assembly GCA_036984385.1. Taxonomy (NCBI): domain Eukaryota; kingdom Metazoa; phylum Chordata; class Actinopteri; order Characiformes; family Crenuchidae; genus Crenuchus; species Crenuchus spilurus. The sequence continues at coordinate 39,093 of BRDA01007667.1, read as the reverse complement.
CAAAAACAAGCGAGTCAGATGACAAACATGCACAATTCACAACACTAAAGCTAATGAACAGAGAGACAGAGAGAGGACAGGCAGACAGACGTACAGAATAAAACGGAAAGTTAAGAGAGGAAGAGAAAGACAACAAAGCAGAAGAAGAGGGAGGTGGTTCTGAAGAAAAAAAAGAAAGTGGCAAAGAGAGAGAGGGAATATATAGAAAAAAGAGGATAGAAAAACAGAGAGAGAAAGCAAAAACGAGAAGGAGAAGCAAGCAGATGTGTAACTGGAGGCGTGTAATGGGATGGGGACCACTGTGGAATACGCACTCCTCTGTGTATGTGTGTGTGTGTGTGTGTGTGTAGGCGGCGGCCTGCACCCAGCCTCTCTCTGACTGCAGCCACACCTGCCTTGCATACTAAAGCGGCAGAATGCAGAGCCCTCAACTCAGCTGCTCTCCCTGCACCAAACCAACCGACACACACACACACACACACACACACACACACACACACACACTACATATACACACCGTTTCTATAAGGAACTCCCCAAGTCATAGCACTGATCAATCGTGTAATGTGCAGGTAAAGATTAATGTGGTCCAGTCTCATTGCATCGAGTTATTTGTATGCTGGTCTCATTGGCAAGGGGGCGCACAGCTGGACTGCTGAATTGGAGAAGTGCCGTTTTCGCCCTGTTTCCAGTATTAGATTAGTTGCACCTCAGAAGGAGTGACAATAGTGAAACATACCTCGTGTGCAACTGAAATTAATTAGATTTTTCCATAACAGCTGCATGCAGAACAGAGAACATTCACAGGAGAAAACCAAGCAAATTTGTTTACATGACAAACACGAACACAAGCCCGAGCCTCTTACATTAGGTTGAATATTGCATTCTTGTTACGTTCCTAGTCCCATAATCATGTTACTAGTATAACATACCTATGAACTTAGACTGTAAGAGTTTGCACCACTAGGATACTGATTCACTGGTGTTCTACAAGGCCACACCCTGTAGTCACATGACTGTATAAAAAAAGAGGAAATCCCCTAGTACAAGCAGGAGGAGGGTGGTTGGGTCGACTGGAAAGAGAGGAAGGGGAAAGAAGTGAGGCGAATGAGAGGAAGGGAAGCAGCTGAGGCAAAAAAAGTGAGCATGAATTTTATGGCCTTGGCAGGGGGAAGTGTGGAGTAGGGAGGACAAGGGAATAGAAAGGAAGGGGGGGGGGTTATGAAGAGAAAAAACGAGAGGCTGACAAAAGCTCGCTGAGGAAAAATATATGAAATATACAAAACCAAGAGTCACGAGTCAATGCCGAACGGTAAAAAGAACAGCAAGGCAGAGTGTGTCCTGGCCTTCATTTTTATCTTCTTTTTTCACCTCGTAGATATCAATACACAGTTCATTACTAGAACATGATCCTTCTTCAGTTACAAAGAAGGCTTTCATACAGCAAAGTAAAAAAAAATAGCAGGTGGAGAGAATGATACCGTGGCCACCATTGGACCAATACGTCATCACACTGTGGGAACAAAGGAGGAAAAAAATCTAAATCAAAAGGTGAAGAACAGCCCCGAGGCATCAGACCAAAGACACACAAAGCAAACAACAACCAGTAATTCTCTACTCATACTGTCTGTGGCTTGAGAGAGACAGTCGCCATTTCAGACTCAACCAGGGACACCAGGAGCTGGGTTTCTGAAAGCAACACATCCTTAAAGCAAGAGCGTGGTCAAAGATTCTGCAATTTCCCTGCACTACTAGGACTATCTGCCATTTGGAGTGATGCTAGTTTATCTGCAAGGGAAGAAGAATGCATGGTATGGAGAGAGTCCCACCGAGGAAAAAGTGTTAGGGAGGGAATAATTATAGACAGCTGACATTACTTAACATGCAACATGGTGTTCTCACTCCTATAACTCCCCTCCTCTGCCTAGGATTAGTCACAAGAGTATAACAAGAACAAGGCTAGTCACAGCAGCACTGAGCTTTGAGAATCTTCATCTTACTTGTGGATGGAGAGATAAATGCTCCTATAGAACTAAAGAAAAGAGTGTAAGAGAGAGCTTTATATTTGCCTCTCAAGATCTACTGTAATAGTGCATCTTAAATAATAGAATATTGTAAACAAGCTCATTGTTGTTCATAATTCAAAACTCATTTATATTCATTACATGTAAAGTGACATTTCAAAACTTTTTTGTTTGTTTTAATGTAGGGATGCAAAGATTTTTTGGCCAAAACCCAAACCGCAACTGAACAAAATTTAATATTTCACCTGAAGGCTGAATACCAAATACGGTTCTACAGTTAAATAAGTCATTAAAAATTAGTAACTAAACTATTTCCGAAAATAAGCCTTGTAATTATTCAGGAGTGAATGTTTGTGTTTTATTTATTTATTTATTTTTTTATAATTTATTTATAGGTTTTTGCCAATTTTATCCCCTTCCCAATGTAGTGGTAGCCAATTAACCCATTCCCTCCGTTAGGCCTCTCCCCATGACTTTGCACTGTCCCTGACTCTAGGAGGGTGCAGGCAAGCACAAGCCTCCTCCGTTGCATGTGATGCAGCCACCGCCTCTTTTTTGAACCACCGCTGATACACCGTCACTGGAGAGCCTAACGCGCTCGGAGGAAGGCACACAGCGGACATTGCAACGTGAAAGTGATAAGGAGAGTGAGAGCGCCATCTACCCACCCAGAGAGAGCACTGCCAATTTTTTTGCTCTCTTGGGCCCGGCTGTTGATGGCAAACAGTATGACCGGGATTCGAACTCGCGATCCTCGGGTCATAGTGGTAGCGTCTTTGCCCGCTGAGCCACTCAGAGCCTGAATGTTTGTGTTTTGATAAGTTGGTTTATTAACATGAGTTTAACTGATTATTCTTTTATATATAGAACAAATGTATGAAATATATAAATGTTAGAAAAATTACACAAGACAATATATGAATATGTATGTGATGTGTAAAACATTAAACAAAATTATGAAAATGTCTAAAATGGATGATGTATGCCACATGGATGTTTTGTTTGTTTAATGTGAGTGTCGTTGGCTAGATGACTAAATCACTTCACATTTCTTCCGGTAATTGTGAGACTGTCCCTAACACTGTAGCTGCCAGAGCAAACACAGCCAAGCTAACACAATCACAAGACAAGTTAACAAACACAACACAAGCTAACGCAAACACAACATGAGCAAATGCAAAACTCAACACAAGCTAACACAAACAAAAAATGAGCTAAGGAACAACACAAGCTAACACAAACAACACAAACACAAGCTATCAAACACAATACAAGCGAACACAAACATAAAGCTAAGTGGCTGTATTCTGGCTTTATCCTAACAAGTGTGCTTTAGTAAAGCTTGTGGTTGCAGTTTGCTGTCTTTTTACATTTCACCACCAAACTGTAACTGTAACTGGTTTTTGCTAACTGGTGAAGAAAAGTAGAATTCTGAATGCCAAACTATTAACTGAAAGTCAAACTACTGTCCAGTATTAAACTAACTTTACAGCAGTAAAGTTCCAGTCTCTGGTTAGGAACTAGAAAAAGGAATAAATTATTCAGTCTTTTCATTTATTTGAAAGTGTTTGTTTTTGCCATTTTCGGCCGAATAACTTTGGATGCTGAATATTTGGTGCATTCCTATTTTAATATCAGTATGGCTTATAGCTCATGAAAATCAGAAATCCTAAATCTCAGATTATTTCATTTAGAATCTGAGTAAATGACTATTCAAACATTATCAACATTTAAATCAACAGGCTTGAAAAGCGTCACATTACATGTAACCTTTTGAATTAAAATATGAAGACAAATCAACTATATTTTTTTGGAAGATGCACTAGCATTAGCATTAGCCTATATCGACAAAACAACAGTGGCACATCTGGTTAGTTAATACATACTGAGAAGGCACAATCATGATGCTGCTCCACTGTTTTTATGTGAGAGGCATTGTCATAAAAGAAAGTGAACAGGAGGGTCCCTCAGGAGTTCCAGGCTGCAGAAGGAACAAACAGGACTGAATGACAGGACAGGGCCTCTGGGGATGCAGCAGAATATTCGTGTGTCTGACAGAAGGCACACTGAGGTCAGCATTCTCTCTCAGCAGAGAAAGCAGTGATGGTCAGTCAGTAACAGACTGTGGTACCAAGCTTTTCATGAGATGTGGTCTTGATTTTTTACACCAGCAACAATTGGCACATTATAGAGACCATGCAGCGGCAAGACCAAGAGATTTGGGACAGTCCATGGATGTAGCAATAGCAAAAAAAGGATTTTATAGCACCTGTAGCCATGTCCAGGGAACACATAAGGCCTATACTGCAAGATCAGAGGTGTCCAAAGCATATTCATCCACAGCTTATTCATCTCTTGACTTATTGTCCATCTAACTACAGTCATTTAATTGAAATCATGACTAAATACTCATCAAATTCCACTGGGGAGATGTTTCTGACTGATAAAAAAAAGCTACAAATTCAAGTCATTCCACGTCGGACACCTCTTTATCCCTACTCACAGAGATATAAGAAAAATATGAACCCCAGGGCCAAATTCAATGGCAAATACAATTACAAAGCCAAGTCAAGCATTGAGTGGCACATCTTATCTCTGGATTGCATGGGCTTGCTATTCTCATGATGAGGGCCGCCCATCCCTGAACTTCAGTTCATATCAATTAATAAAAGGAAATTAATCTATTCTACATCCATCCTTCCACTCCCAAGCCACTCTAGTTGGGTAACCACATCCCCCACGTATCCCCCTTTTAACACAGATTCATCAACTGTTCCTTCAGGCAAGCTCTCAATAAAAGAGACTATATAAAAGCATATCTCTGGTTCCTCGTTACACGAAGCTGTGCAAGAACATCTTGCTCTCAAGCTAAGCTTGGATCATCGACCAGCAACTTAAACCTATATCTACGCATATTATTTATATCTCCCTGCTAATTAATCAATGCAATGGCCCACAGGGAATATGATAATGATAGTCGCATCATGGTTGCTCATAGGAACAACTTGGATAGAGAGAGAGAGAGAGCCTCAAAACTAGCATTTGGGTTTGAAAGTATAATGTGCAATTACTCAGTCTAGAATGAATCAGAATGAAATTGCAGGGCACAAACTGTCAAAGCTGACAAGCATTCATAGTTCACTTTGTGGATGTGAAAGATAATGTACCAAAATGCATGTGGTCTGCGGGTTAATAATCAAACCCTGAGTCACCTAAGGAGGGAAAAAGCTGTACTGAAACTAGTCTGGGAGCAACAACCCAACCAGACCTCAGCTCTCATTCTGATGCTTTGGGCTACAATTATGCGAAACAAACTGTTATGCGGCACCCACACCACCACCTCTGCACCAGTCACATGCTCTGTGATAAATATTTCAGTCACCAAAGCTGAGAGAATCCTGCTGCAATGCATCGCCGGTCCCGTTTGTTGGCCTGACGTGTAGTGACAAGCAGAGAGGTAGGGTGTGAAAGCAGGCTAAGCTCCAAAAAGGCAGACAGAGGAGACGACGTCTCTTGAGCACTGCTTCTGAGTGCCTGCACTTTGTTTTTTCTAAATGCAATGGAATAACAATGTCACAGTATGAATTAGGGTTGGGTTTAATGAGATGGTGATAGCTTTAGAGATGCATTATGGGACCTGATTGTCAAAAAGAGGACTGTAGTGCAAATACCGGAATGCAATGAGTGTCATGTGTAAGCCTAAAGCAATCCCCTCCAAACCCCACTGCAGACTCAGGCAAACTAACAGGCACCTAGTCAATAGCAATCTTACTCTTTCCCAGACTATCCCAGTGAAGATTTAGATTTCAATCATAGAGTGGCTGACTCAATGTCATTTTGCGGCTCTGAAGAGACTGGTAGTCAATGACACCAACACTGGCATTGCTCTCATAGGGGCTAAGAACACAAATTGGTCAAGTGTTAGTAGGTTCTTGATCAGAAAGGGCAAATTCTACTTCGGAGTTGAGCAACAAGAAGGGGGAAGCCAAATTTGCCGGCTGGTGTTCAGTCACAGGAACATGGGGGTTGTCCAGAGGCTGGCGATGTGCTATTAATAAAGTGTTGGCGGGTATACTGTGAGGGGATCCCTGCGTTAATGACCGTACCAGGTTAATTATAGCATGACTCACTGCTCCCTCTCCCTGCAGGTGGTGCCCCCTTGGTTACTTTATCGGCATAATGACTCCAGGTCTATGTACATGCCATGGTTTCTGTTTACTCACCAAGTGGGCATGTTTGTCAGTATGTCTAGGATTATAAGTACGTGAGTGTGTGTGTGTTTTGGTGAGTTTGCTTGTGTGGCACAATTAGTGGGTTTACTTTTTGTTTCTTCAATGTTGTTCTAAAATTTTAGAGCCACCAACACAGCACGTCTTTTAATCCGTGTTCCAAGTTCATTAATTCTTTCTAAACTGACAGCCAATTACTGGAGCTGCCATGTTTCAGGGCAAGACAAAAAACGCATTTTCATTCAAGACACAAATGCCTTGACTCCGTGCTGATTTGAGAAGCCAACAGGCAAAAAAATGCTACAGCAGGCACAACAAAAGGTCTATGCTACATCAAGAGACTAAAAATATTTTATAATAAGGGTACATACTTTAGTAGCTAAATAATTACACTAATATTTCATAAAGAATCTTAATGGAGGTAACTATCACTGTCTCAAAAATGTTAGAGTTCCAGGATTGTGGTGCATTGTTATGGAAAGCTGCTCTTCCTGTAGACAGGAATGCCATTCTGCAAGTCTATGAGGTGTGTGTGTGTGTGTTTTTGGAAAAACAGTTCCACCCCAGCGTAGCCTGACTGAGGAGTCATGAGTGAACCTAATTCCAAGCATTCCATTCTGGTGTGCCAGTTCACACTCCAGCCCAGTTAAAGTGAGGCCGAGACAGAGGAATACCATTCCAAACTATTCCAAGCCTTGTACACTGACTATCCTGCCCTCTTCTATTATACTGTTGTGACACAGGTGAAAAAATGTTGGCCTAAAGAAAAAAAAGCTAAGGGAAAAAAAGCAGCTAGAAAACTTTCCACTCCCTCTCCAGCTACCTCTTTCGTTCCTTGTTCCTCTTTTCCCATTTCCATCCCTCCTCCCTCGTTCTCAGTGGCCCACCCCATTGCACGAATCTTTCGAGCCACGCCCAATAAGCAGTGTGGGTGGAACTCTGTTTAGACACTATTCCATGCTGCCAGCCACTAAATGAGTGTGTGCACTCCAAGAAGAAAGACAAGAACAACATGAAAAAAGAAAGAGGTTCAAGTCTTTACAAAGAACTGAGGTTAACAAAACGAAAGGGGGAGAACAAAGGAGACATTCACCAGGCTGCTGCCCAGAATCTGGATTTACTGTTCAAATGCTGGTTTAACAATGTTTCCTTGAATAACAAATGTACATGATGCACATACATGCTGCACTACACTGGACTCCGGAGTAAGGCTTTAGATTAGGTTTAGGATGCGACTACCTTAACATGTCTAGCTTTGTCATTACTGCGCTTAGAACAATCAATACTAGAGCATCTCCAAAAATCAGAATATTGTGTAAAAGTTCATTTAATTCAAAAAAGTAAACTCAAATTTTACATTTGATACATATAAAGTGACATTTAAAGCCTTATTTTAATTTTTATGTTGATACTACCTGAATAGGAATTCACTCAAACTTGAAATTAAATATTCTAATAATCTAATTTTTGATTCTGGATTTCTGATTTTTTTCTTGATGACTTAAATTCAACATTTCACAACATTCTATTCTTTACATGCACTAGTTTGTTGTAAACAACAAACAGTTTGATATAGATTCAATATTAGCTTCTAAGAAAATAAAATCTTTATAGTTGCCAAATATTTATTTTTATGTTTTTATAATTTTGGTATGTAATTTTGGTATTAAAATGATAACATGAAACTTAGCTTAAATTACTTTTAGAACTAGGTGTAACAGAAGTCTTGACTGACATAGATGTAATTATCTTCCTCTGAACATTACATTATATTAGTCAGTCACAAGTATGTTTAACTGTGTACAATTTACCACCATCCAGAATACTGTTAATGCACAATATTTTCCACATAAGAGAAACCAAATTTTAATCCTTAAAATCACTGGTATTATTGTTGGTATTGGAACAGTGGAAGAGTAAACTATATGTCCAACTGCGGCCCTTAAAAATTAATTGGAGCAGCAGTAGCGGGTGGTTTGGGATCTGGTCTTGTAACCAGAAGGTCGCTGGTTCAATCCCCAGACAGGTCATGTCTGAAGTGCCCTTGAGCAAAGCACCTAATCCTCAACTGCTCCCTGGGCGCTGTGGATAGATAGGACTGCCCAAAGCTTAGGGCACACTAGTGTGTGTTTCACTGCAATGATGGGTTAAATGGGGAAGTCAGATTCCGCTGTGTGCAAATCACATTGGCAAATGAAATTTTAATTAAAATTAAATTTCTAACACCCTTACATTAAGATTGAACTATTTAGGGAAATTATCCAACTGAGAATTTTAGATTATTATTGCATTACATAATGATTTAAATTGTGATTATTTAAAAAAATTGGTTCAGGCCTGTTTTTTTTTTTCTTTTATTTGTTTGTTTATTAGTTTTTCAAAAGATCAAAATATTATTTTTTCTGGCTTGAGGCTTGACCTCTGAATGTAGTGTGCCAGACTGATAATAAGTTGTGGTTGTGATAACTTAAAACTTTAAAAATGATATTTTAATAATATTAATAAAAATGCTACTCTTTCAATTTGAAAGATATACTCTATTAAACTGTGATGTTGATATAAAATGGATTCAGCTTTCAGCCCATCGTATGCTGAGGTATTTTTAAAATGCAATAATTTTTCTTCAAATAACATCGTGTTTTAGGGAACTCAAAATCTATAAGCCTATAATATATCATGCTATGAAGGTTCTTGGCCCTATGATAAAAAAAGTTACCTGTGTGCAATTTCAGCTTTTGCTCTAATGATTTTTACAGGGTTTTTTAATCAGGAATCATCCAATCCTGAAGGAAAAACATAATACATTAGCTCTGATCAAAGTTCATTCCTATTACTGAATTAAAATCTTGTCGGTCCAAAGACCTTTACATAGAGAATGAGCATGATCTGTGCATACTTGTAACTGGAAATTGACTGCCAGTCTGTCTCAATGAACTCCAGTTTCATTAAACAAAACCAATCAACACACACACAGTGACATTCACAGCGAACTGGGGTCAACAAGGAGTCAAGCCTTTAAATGAAATGCCACTGATGAAAGCCACCACCACCAGCCTCAACAACACACACTACACAAGATCCAAGCACAAGGCAGCCAAGATAATAGGCATCTGACAGAATCTTTATTGTGTATCTAGAATGAAATTGAAACTGTCACTTTGACACAGAGAGCAGGAATAGCTGTATGATCCTCACGAATGCCAGCAAATCGATGCCACTTTTGCTTTATTACCACACACACAGCGTTCCAACATAAAGGCCAGGCCCAATGGGTGCTATCGTGCAGCTATCACAGCAGCAGCCCCCGCCAGACCCCATCACTTTGACAAACATGCCAAAAATGTACTGCATGACCCAGTTCCACTTAGTGTCTTTCACTTGTTGAAATGTCCCAGTAATCCTACCTTCTCACCTGTGTGGTGCCTCAGAAAGCTTTGAAGGGAGGCACTTTGATGTGCGGGCAGCATCTGCAGGAGTCCAGAGTTTTCAATTAGCACGGCGTGTTAACGAGCAGTGGAAGTTCTCACTGTGGGGCCCGGGGTGCTTTGATTAGAGCTGCAGCCGTGAGGTGGGGTCCAAGTCTGCAGTACCGCTTGTTTTCCAAAAGGCAGAAGACAAACTGGGGCTTAGTCCACACTCTAAAGCAGAGCCTGGGAAGGCAGTGATAAAATGCCATGCTGGTCAAAACCCAGCTTGTTTGTCTCGGAGCACTGCTAACAGTACTGATACATGTAAACAACAAGAACTGCTATAAAACGGAAACATGACTGTCATTTGACTCAAATCACTTAGAGAAGCAACGCTACCACATGGAATAAACTCGTAATTTTAATACAAGACAGTAGGATGAAGGTTGAGATACTAAATAAGCTCCAGACATGCCTATAAATGCAATATCGTTCTCAGAAAAGAGATGAATACAATGCCACATCAAAAAAAATTGAATATGTTGAAGGTTTATTGTGTCCTAGATAGCAAACTAATTCTAGCCCACATCTGGCCCTCATCCCCATTTCATTTGGGGCACTTGCCGCATGGATTAATGGCACTTGGGCCATCTTCCGGTTGTAAGATATCTCTGCCAGAAGTGGACCACATCTGTTATGGTACATGTGGGCCAAATGTGTATTTTCAATATAAGGGCCACATTTGGCTCACATGCAGTTTGCTATGCCAACAGTGGGCCAGCAATGCTATTTCTCAGCCAGAAGTGGCCCACATCTGTATGCTATCTGGGGTCCCATTGTTTAATTCAATAAGTAAAGTGTCATTTTATTTTCATTACATATAAAGTGGCATATTGCGATTTTGGTTATACTCTTGATCAGTATGCTTTATAGCCCATGAAAATCTAAATCCAGAATCTCAGATTATTAGAATATTTCATTTTGAGTTTGAGTAAATTACTATTCAAACAGTATCAACATTTAAAAAAACAACAAAAAAAATTAAAATATGCGTCACTTTACATTTAGTAAATATAAAATAAATGACAGTTTATCTTTTAGAACTAAGTTATAAATACAAATGAACAGTTTCTTATATTATAATTTTTGTAGATGCACTTGTGTGGTAAAGTTTTCAGTAAATCTGAAAGACAGTAATGATGGTTTAATGGATGTGGACCCTTTATTGGAAGAGAGAGGCTAAAGCAATATACGGATTGGATTAATTTATCCATTTTTAAGTATCCTCTGTGTTGAAATCCCTGCATCCGGACAGCATTACAATAAGGACGAGTAGGATTGGAAGGTTGTATGTGTCACATGATAATATGATCACAATTTGTAGCGGTAGTTGTGATTATAATGTGTATAATGTGTTTTATTTTTTAATAAGTCAGTATCTCAAAGTTCTTGTGGATTTGTTACTTTTACCTCCACATAATGCTCTCATAGGTAACGTATGGAGTGGAAGACCAAGTTGATTATTAAGCGACTCTTCAAAAGCAGTAATATTTTTTTAAAGGTTTTTGGTGCATTGAAAGACTAAATACTATTAGCATTTAGCCAAAAATATTTATTTTTCAAAACAAGATCATGTCTGCATAGAAACTCATTGATATTTGATTATGTACAGAATTAAAATAATCAAAAAAGTTGAGATAGCTAAATAATTTGTATGTAATTCAGTCTGTAATCAAATCAGAATAGGGCTTAACAAATTCACAAAAAGTCAATATATACGCAACACTAAATATTGACTTAAACAAGAGTACCATCAGTGGTGAAACTGCCAGTATAAATATGACTATAAATATTATTCCATGTCATTTTAGCCTAAATATTTCTTGGATTTCCATTTTGTTAATTGATTAATTTCATTTATTACTGAAGCTATTCTTTTAATACGACATTAGGAGCTCAAAAACAAGCTTACCTTATCTTTTTTTTTTGCCTGACGAACAGTTCTGTCTCTTAGCTGCTCTCCTCTAAGTTCATTCCTTCAGCTCTAATGCATTTAATATTTTAAGCCTGTGAATGTACTTAACGTTTCTAAAGTAAATGGCTGAGTCGCAAGAGTTGCACGTGAGAGATACAACCAATACAATTGAGCAATCATCCACTCCCACTGGGCTTTTCAAGAACTAAAACATTCCATTTGTGACACCTCAGCAGTTTCCTCTCTCGTTAGAGATGAGGTCTATGCTGAAGACAATCCAAGCCAGAGGGCCTGTATATCATCAGTCCTGATGCATAATGCTCACAATCGCTGGCCTCACTACAACATGTTGGAACATGAAGCAGGGCTGCCAGAATTCCCCGTAATAATCGATAGAGCATCTGCTCATATCACTAACACTGTCAATAACTGGAGTGGGTCTTGTGTGTTCACACCTTGCCATGTCTCCTATTTCTTCTTTGTCTCTTTCAAGCCTTGCTTTGCTGCCTTATCTGAAACACTGTCACCCTGAGCACCAATGGATGGTGTCCTGATAAATGTCATCTTCTGTCATCATGAGACTAAGGAGGAGCAAGCAGACAGTCCAAACATACAGGCATCTCTAAGTTGCTGCCTTCAGCAGAGGGGCAGCTGATGCACTGACTTTGCCTTTTATAGAACAGATTATTAGCCAGCAACAGTGGCTTTTCAAACAAAATGTCACCAACAGCAGAATAGCTGGATGGTTTCCAAGAGTGCATGCACTGGAGACACAAACATCCAAGGATTCTTGCTCCATTGTAGCAGAGATGCTCTATTTAATCTTTCTGTATGTACACTCATAAGCACATTGTGCATCTCTATTTGAGACCATATTTGTGCATCATCCACGCTGATACAGCATCACTGCCTTGACTTACCACAAGTCAATATTACCATTCACTTTACCTAAATTACAGCTAATTATGTGTTCACTAAAGCCAACATGTGTCCAAACAATGGATGCAGTGTTTACTTTGGTATGAGCTGCTCAGTAGACTTAGTGTTCAGGTTTTCGTCCATGTGTCTTCCTTGTTGTAGACTGGATTGGACAGTGTGATGTGTTTTAGTTTCAGCGTTATCAACAAGATACAAAGACAGAATGATTGGCGAACGTGTGGGTGAGTGGCGTTCGCGTGGGTGGATATTTTTTTATTTTTTCTTTGCAAGTTACGTGGTCATGCAGACGAAAACCGGGTCGATGAATGATAACTGGGACAAAATTTTGCCAAAAAAAAAAAAAAAAAGTTTACGATAAACAAACTGTACGACAACCGAGGCAAACAATAACTGAGGTTCCACTGTATATATTAAAATAATTTAAAAAAATACTGAAATTAGTGACATAACCCAGCCATGTCACTGCCTCGTCAAACATCAAACACGGACAGAATTTTTGTCAAAGTGAAACATTTTTCACTAACAAACATTTGTGTTCAATACACACAAGGAGCCCCAATACCAAACCCACCATCAAGTCTGACAACACAAAAACATCACTTTTAAAAGATAAAGCACCTAGTACATTAATTAATAGTCAATGAATACTATAAACATGGTACCAAATTCCCTCTGTTGTTGCTTCAGAAATTCTCAAATTACTATAACACTTGAAAAGCTTAGATTTAAAAGGGAAAATCTCCCATTTTCACAGGAAAAATACATTCCTGTAAAAAAGCATCATGGTATCTGTCACAGAAGGTCATGCCTTTGTTTGACAAGAGCAGGCTTTTGCTCAACCAGGAACACATGGACGCCAGTGGCGTCTGTGATGAGGTCAAGAGTTAAACCCTTCTGACCTCCACCGGGCTTCTTTGGTTTCATTAATACAAGGGGTAAGTCACCAGAGGTGACCAAAGACCTTGGGCGTGTTGAGAGAGCAACCAGCTGTTTGCATACCATGTGCTCCCATCCGTCTGAGAAACTCACAAGGGATCAGCGGAAGGTCTCAAATCTGCTCTTGAAAGCTCTCCAACCAACATCAGCCAAACAAAACCTTGTATTTTAGTTAGTTTCACTACACTGCAAATGTGAACATGAACCTACGTAACTTTAATCTGTACAGGAAGAGCTCATACGAACAATAGAGACGGCAAGGCTGAGATGTCTGAAAGGAAACATTTGACTAATACTCAGGTGACTGTTGCCGAAACACTGCTCCTCTCACAAATGTCACAAGACGCTTGCAGATGTGGCGAGAATGAGTCTGCCCACTTAAGCAAGCTCTCCGAATGTAAAGCATTTTGCAGCTATAATGGGGCCTTTTTAACCAGGCTAATGGAATTTCTCATAAAGGCCCTCAGTTGACTTGCAGGACTCAACACCATGATTCTTCTCCCGCAATGGGCATATCGTGGCTTAATCTAACACACTGCATTATGTCACATGCAACAGCATATTAGCAGCTGGCCCTAACTCAGCAATGGAAAAAGGAGAAAGATCTGAGTCTCCAACAAAGAGTCCTTCATACGCTGCCTTCTGGCGCCGAGCCTCACTCACATGTTGCTCTCTTGCCTACGGCCTCCCTCCCTGACTGGGAATTCTTGTCTGCAGCAGCTCAGGAGTAAAGTAAGGGCTTCGTAGCATTCACAGACCACTTATATTTGCCTTATCCACCAAACTTTAGCACTAGCTTGTATGCAATAGGGCCTGACATGGAAAACTTACATGGTTATTTCCACACATGACTAGTGCATGGTCTGGGAGCAACTTCCCTAAAACAAGGCGAGGGGGATCATAACTCTGGCTTTTAAAAGACTGGCTGCAATTCCAAACTTTGATAAGATTTGGTTACGAAAGATCATCATTTAGATATTATGAGTCCAAATTATGTTCTGCTTGTGTCAATGAACACTAAAGCCAGCTCCAGAGCTATTTCAAGTAACTGCAGGGGGGCGGAAAATAACATCCTAAGTGTTTCTAACACTAAGGCCTGTGGTGAAAATGTCTTCCATGAACACTGCCACTCAGGAACAATGTGTAAGCACCACACCCTTTTCCAGTACCCAAACAAGCCCATCCTTCTACTGTGTGCTGAGAGCAGAATGCACTGCTCTGGCAGACAGCTAAAAGACCAGCCTCGCTGTCTTTCCATTGCTTGTGAATAATGGGATGGGGTGTATGATCTAAAGTCTGACGCATATGTTTTCACTCAGATGTCATAACACAGCTCTGGAGAACACCGAGCCGAGTACATAGCCATATTTTAGTGGAATGTTTGCCGTTTAGGTGATCTGTTCAGAAGCCAGATTTGAGTCGGACATTGCTTCATCTCGGCCCATCGAGTCAAAATCAACACATGGTTTCAGCCGCCAGAGGACACAGAACCCACCCCAACCCTGCAGCCCAGGGCCTCATGGGGAGTCATCGCACCCAAGAGTTCCCCCACTTGGCACTTTGCCCGGCAGCTAAATTAGCACTGCTCCTGTGCCAGGCACATTTGAGACACAAACAACTACAGCAACCAACAGATGAAAAGATTTTTAAAATATGGAACTGGGGGGTAACACAGTCATGAGAATTAAGAGGTAGAGTTTAACCAGCTTTGCTGATGAGTTGAAGAAGACAGCTAAGAAGATTAAAGAAAAGTGCATTTACAGCATTAATTATGAGGAAGTCACCCTGATTTCCATTTGTTCCTACTTTATTCTTCCTCTTCACGGCAGTTAGTTCAGCTTTGTCTGGCTTTGGACATGGAAACAGTACAACGCTTGCATTTCCACTTCTCATCCACAAGTTCAGTTGTCATAGTTAAGCAAATTATTTACATCTTACACCTATGATCAACAGTAGTAGGTTTTCCATCCAAGTTTTTGAAAATGGGAAAAAAATTAATAATAATTATATACATATATATATAAATCAATTAAGTTTCTGTACTGAGTTGCATTTTGTCTGTGAAATTTTCAAATTTGGGTGAAAACCTACGCAATGAAAGGTGAGGTAGAGTCAGAAAGCTTTCTGCTTTTCCTTTTATTTGTACAACAAACTGAGGCAAATCGTTGCAAGGCTTCAGTCACATGACATCAGGTCTAGCAGTTTCATGCTCACCTGAACAAAACAAAACAAAAAAAAAAAACAGTAATCGGTGCCAAAAAATTTTTGTGTAACCACCCACACCTCAAGATAGTCATAAAATATGATCTACTCAACAGGCTCAGATATTTATTGCTTCTTCTAGGGCAAACTATTCATTGAAGCACTATTATATTGTATGGAAAACAAGCATACAAGCACCTAAATGCCTTAAAAAGTAAATGAACAGACCAGGTATCTCTAATATTTTTGAGTTGTGTTGGTACCAATGGCTGAATACATTTGTTTACAGCTGAAGCAATGTTTGTTGATGTTTGATGTTTTTTTAAGCCCGTCATGATAAAAACATTTACATAAGTTATACATTCTCACAGCTTAACTGTGCAACTCATCTACAGGAGTCACCAGCACCTACTAGCATGTAGTTTACTAGTGCAGCTCCAAAAATTTGAATATTGGGAAAAAGTTCTTTTTTTTTTTCATAATTTTACTCAAAATGGTAAACTGTCATATATTTTGTATTCAATACACATAAAGTGACAAACTCCAAGAATTGTTTTGTAGTAATGTAGATACTGTTTGATTAGTACTTGAACTGAAAAATTATAATAAAGTGGCATTTTTTTTATAAAAATTAAGTGTAATGAATATAAAATTTGATGGTTAAATTATTATTTAAATTATATATATATATATATATATATATATATATATATATATATATATATATATATATATATATATATTATTTAAAAATTTGATGGTTAAATTATTAAACAATTAAATTTTTCCACAATATTCAGGTTTTTGTTGTGACACTGACTGTATCTGTCATAGGCCAGGTCATTTCAAACCTACCAGAGCCTCCTAAGTGAGAACCAGCTGTCACGTCTCATAACTAACCTTGCAATTGTTTATTCGAAAGACACTCAATTAGCTGTAATTGAAAGCAAACACCCTATTTCATAGGATTTTTAATTAGGAGGCTGACAGTATCAGTCTAATTGGTCTTTCACACACAGAGACTAATCCTTTTAACTCTACCCCTTTCTCATCAATCCCATCTCTTTATCAGTCCCCTTTACCGGCGCCTGCCAGCTTTCATCCCTCGACTCAAGGAATAACACTGGACAGAGAACACCTGAGACAGATGGATATCCAGTCAGTGGAAGAGGCTGATGAAGTAGAGCTAATTCTTAAGGAATCACTGGCACCATGAATGAACTCCATCTGATAGTGAAGAAGTCCATGGCGAAGGAGGCTTATTCTTCTTGAAACAACAAGGATCCTTTAGAGTCCTCATTTGTCAGCTCCCTTTGATCACATCACGGCTGTCACTGAAAGTGCTCCTCTCTCTAAGAACTGTCTGGTTGAAATCTTGACTATAATTAACCCACCAAAGGCTTCTTCTGCTTTATTGCAATGGTGTGCCCCTAATACCAGGCACTGCAATGTTAGACAGGATTGCACTGGCGGTGAAGTTTCTATTGCCCTTGAAGAACTTCCATAGCATCTGAACTGCTGCTTATCACAGTCTGCTGACTCCAGTTAAATCAAGCGGCACGCTGTCTGTGGGTCTGATCCTCTCAGGAGAGATGAATATGTATCAGGCTGATCCATGTGTGAGAAAGAGAGAGAGAGAGACAGAGAGAGAGAGACAGAGAGAGACAGAGACAGAGAGAGAGTGTGTGTTTGGTTGTAAGAAGGAGCTCAGGTGGCTTGATCAGGACATCAACTTGTGTATTGATTGTAGCACAGCCAGTCAACATGGGCATATTCCACATGGCACATCTGACTATCTCTGAGGGATTTTGATTGTTAACAGTTAAATGCAGATCTACGGATGACCAGATTACAATGACACAGTTACACCAAAACCCATACACATGCATCTCCTTTATTATCATTAATGTTCTTCACATGTCGGTCTGGTATATTTTGGTATTTTCTTTCTCTTGCATTTGTGTAGTTAAAAAAAAAAAAGTGGAATATGTAAACTGTTGTGGTTGTAATTATATTGTATTGTTCCAATAAAAAAAGAATAAAAAAAATAAATAAAATAAAATAAAAAAAACACATGCATCTCCAAATCTTAGAATATCATGACATTTTCCATTTTTGTTCATAATTTAATTAAAAAAAATAAATGGTCATATTTTATATTCATCAATATTCATAATGTGACACATTTCAAGACCTTTTTTGTTTTACTGTTGACACTGTTTGAATAAGAATTTACACCCGAAATGAAATATTTGAATAATTTCTGTTTTTCATGAGCTAAGTCACACGGATCAACAGTCAAAACAACAAAAGAGACTTGAAATTAGTCGCTTTATGTGTAATGAATATAAATTTACAGTTTTCCATTTTTTTGATGCATTAGTATTATTCTTCACATCGTAACTAGTGGTTGACCGATTATCAGATAATCAGAATTGGTTCTTTTTGTATAAATTTTTGTTTTTGGTTCTGTGTTTGTGAGAAACTTTGGAATAAATTTGTTACATTGTACATACATTGTCCATTGCTTGAGCTTTTTGTGAAAAGTTGTCACAAACAAAACTCTAATATATCAATCTTAATTCAAAATGAATGATACAGGAAGTGGAGACACGTGTTAACACCCATCCATGTCATATAGATGTTACAGTTCAATTAATATACTCTTATGGAGTTCACATAAATGATAACAATAAACACACATTTTTAATCTTTTGTTTTTATTGGCTCTCTAATTTTTTATAGTCAGTGGACGATTGGCTACCAAACACATTGGGTAGAAAATAATGTTAAAAAAATGACTCTAGGAGGGTGAAGACAAGTACAAGCCTCCTCCGATGCGCATGATGCAGCCACCACCTCTTTTTGAACTACCGCTGATACACCGTCACTGGGGAGCCAACGCACTCAGAGGAAAGCGCAGGATTCCCAGCTCCAAATAGACCAATCAGTAGACGCCTGAGCCAGCAGACACTGTAATGTGAAAGTGATGGGGAGAAAGTGCCACCTACCCGCCCAGATAGAGCACTGCCAGTTTTTGCTCTCTTGGGTCCCGGCTGTCTTTGTCAAACAGCATGACCAGGATTCGAACTCGCGATCCTCTGGTCATAGTGTCAGCATCTTAGTCCAGTGAGCCACTCAGGGACATTAATTTTTAAACATTTTTATGCAGAATGTATTCACTGCTAACATGACTCTAATTCTAGCCCGTCAAAGAGAACCTCGATGTGTTTTTTTAAGGAGGACATGTAGTTAGGGCTTATCCGCTGAAATTAAATGTAGAAGAAACACGGAAACATTAGCAATTATAAAAAAATAATAACTGTAAAATATTTCTGACCATTTTTATTTTTGCTTTTTAAAAGAACAGAAATCTGCTAGCATCCTACATCCTATACTATTTAACAGTTACTCTACTTTGCAGGGTTTCCCACATGTTTTTGTCAGACTATGGTGAATGGACCTTGCTCAGACCCTGCAACATTTTATTTTAAAGTAACAGGCATTTAATGCACTTTGAGAGCAAAATTAAAACTGTGGTCTAAACAAGTTTGTGTTTTAGTAGTTTAATCGTAAACACACTGGTTGTGCGAGTATCAAAGGTTGATGACACAGCAAAAAGTTCACTCCTTTACAGCATGGTGAAGGAGTTTGGCATTTCACACATTATCAAAAAGTATACATTTTAGCCTTTAGCATTTACACAAAAATGGTATAAATATAATGTAAATTAATGCTTTTGGCTGAGACAAAAAACTTCTTAACTTTATATACGAAAGACAAGAGATAGGGTACAGAATCAGAATGTGTACTTGCCAACATCCTCTATTATTACTACTCTCATATTAAATGTAAATTGCATGCAAGAGTTACATTCTTGCAAATATTAACTATTACAATATTCACAATAATGTACTGTAAAAGAATATCAGCCCCAGCTAACAGTTCTGTGTCCTTAATCACAGAATAATCATATCAGCCCTGAGAACACACATATTGGTCTACCTTTAATCTGAACTATGAACTGGATATGAGAGATTACAACCTTGTAATTCAACTAAGATCATAGCATAATATACTAAAGCAGACCATTCTTTTATTTGCTCTTATCCCTCCCTTTCCATCTACAAAGTAGAGTTAAAACTTTATTTCTTAAGACTTTAACTGTCTGATTTTTGTTCCTTCCTCTAATTGTAAAGTATATTTAGGTATGAGAAAGGTTATTATATTACTAATATTATTATTATTATTAATAATAATATATTATTATTTATTATTATTATATTACTATTATTATTATTATTATTAATAATAATATATTATTATTTATTATTATTATATTACTAATATTATTATTATTATTATTATTAATAATAATAATAATAATAATAATAATAATAATATATTATTATTTATTATTATTATATTACTAATATTGTTATTGTTATTATTATTATTATTATTATTATTATTATTATTATTATTATATAGTTTAGTGAACTCATATTCACCTGATTCACCCTGATTCACCCTGATTCAGTCCTAGGTCCAGACTTGTGTTCTGCTACTACACACGATTGCACCAATATTCTTCATGGCCATTTCATTAATTTTTTTCAGGCACCTTCCTGTCATCCTGTTTGAAATTCTCATCACTATGGATACAGCGAGTAAATCGATTTGCAGTCACATTCCAAAGGCTTCTTACAGCTGATGGCCTCAGATGGCCACTGCTCAGACAATCACGGCCACCTGTCAGAGGTTTGTGCTTTCTTATCTTTACAATAACAAATGCATTTCTAGAGTAACAGCACGCTTTGACTTTCAGTGCAGAATTCAGAAAACAGACACTTTCCCCTTGACTCAACTGTGTCCAAAACCCAAGTGAAACCAAGTTTGTTCTGTGGGACCATGCGATAGGTCATTTCCCCCCATGGACTCCAGTTATCCTCCATGGCTAATATAACCCTGCTGAAAGAACTGGTGCGAGACACCATGAGGGTGCCAGCACTCGTCACGGTCATTTCAACACTTCACAGATTCTCAACCTCGGGCCACTGTCTTTCCAACCTGAGCTGGAGTTTGACTGGCCATGCTCTGAATCCTGCCAGCCCACTCTCTGAGGGCATGATGATGGGTATGGAAATTACTAAGCCCTTTCCAAGTAAGTGCCCTCTATGGAGAACTGAAGACTTCCATGTGTCCATACATCTCACCCTCTCTCTCTCTCTCATCCGTAAGAACAATCCACAAATTGATACGTGAGGCAAAGCTCTTGTATTAAATGTGACAAGCAAAACCACTCTGCGTCAGCCTCCCCCATTGAGGATTTAATCTACAAAGCCTTGTATTTTTCCATCTCTTATTCTCTTCCTCCTCCTCCTGGATTATTGACGCCTCCGCCCACCGGAGCCCCCGTAGGACAAGGCCAGTGCTGGAGGCAGCACGTTGGACCTGTCGATTGACTCCTGCAGGAGCGCTGGGAGACATCAGCGATCGTTATGTAACCGCCTTCACTGCGTGGGCCTGACGATCAGCACAATCGCTCAAACAAAGATGGGAACAGCTCTGGTTAGAGGACGTCCTTCCGCGCTGGTCTACCACCAGCTTCCCTTGCACGGATTCTTGCATTGACCACTGAAGGAGGAAGCACAAATCTGATCCCGGAACAGCAAGCAAGAACTCGGCTTATCATAGAGTGAGTACTTGTCTTAACCATGTCAGCTTTCTGCGTCCCTGGCTGGTTAGTACAGCTCAGCTCCATGAGTCAGTCTCTTTCCACTCCCCCATCCACTGTAGCCCCTCTACAGAAGCCAATGTGGTACGCTGTGATTACATTCATAGTCAAAGCATGTCCTCCATGGGAACCCACATATACACCCACTAAAGCTCTTGCACATGTACAGGCACATACATACAATTGCACTGTATTCTACATTCCTGTCATTCTTTCAGTGACTGGCTGCAGTGCTCACAAAGCCAAAGTGTGGACATACCCCAAAAACGAGCACAAGTGCTGAAGCTTGCTGTGACGACAAGAGGTGTGTCTGCTGCTTTTCCAGCTTAGCGAGCGGAAGCATCTGTTACAGCAAGGTCCTTCTCTTCATCTGCTCCTGACAGTGGAGTAGACCCCTCCTTCACCAACTCCCTTTGCCAACTTGCATGTCACAGGCTCCAACACACTCTGTCTGATTTCCACCTTTATTTACAAATGCACTGTTTGCCTCAGGCTTAGCCCCAGAGCTGGTCACTACCAGCTCACCGTAATGTGTGGACTCTGGCTGAGCTAGCGGGCATGACCACAATCCAGCTCAATTAGCATAAGCACACAAACTGTGTTATTAGAGAAAGGACAGGAACACAGGCCAAGAATCACCTGAACTCATTAATCATTACACAGCCATTCTTGACTTTCGAACAACTGTTGGCCTCTTTAGAGGTGTTAATATTCTCACTAATGGCAAACTGGAGGGCACAAAAGGGCAGAGGTGACTAAACATAAGCAATACATCTGATGGCACGGCAAAGGACTGGCACATCAGCTCAGGCTGCATTTTACATTTGGGAATGTTACTCTTACTTGCCTTGCCAGCAGGGGTGGATTTGGAAGTTCTGCGGCCCCAAGCAATGTCATGTCTGGGGGCTCTGATCAAACAAAGTCTTTTTTATAGTTATGGTGCTTTACAGGCTTAAACATAAATTTAATTATTATTATTGATTGTTAATAAATATTAATTATTATACATACATTTTATACATTATTTAAACATTATTATTCATAATATTTTATTAGGAATTACTAGTTACTATTAATAATATACTAATAATAACTACACAGTAAATATGCCAGTGTTAAATCAACACTATAAGAGTTAAATTAACACTGAGGGTGTCAAAATGTAACACTCCCAGTGTTAATTTAACTCTAATAGTGTTGATTTAACACTGGCAGATTTACTGTGTATAAAATGATGATGATTATTATTATTATTAAAATAATATTAATCATTAATTAAATATTTATTATTAAATATTAATAAACTGTTAAAATCATGTAATATAATATCACCCAATCCTGTGTTACACTTTGATAATCAACTTCACTCAGATTCATTACCACCAATTTTACACTTATGTTTGGACTGTATAGTCAATAGACCTCATTTACATAAAATTATACTTCATTTTTGGTCAAAAATAAGCTGAAATTTTGAATTCTTTTGATAATAGTTAAACTTAAATGGATGGCTTATCACAGACTGGTAGACGCACGCACAGACACAGATTCTAATGTTAATGGATTTTAATATGAAACCTCTGATATTAAAATATGTCTATCTGATGTGAAACAGGCAGAACAAACGCTCAACATGTTAACAACTTACAGTAGCAGGTGAACACGGACTACAGGCCAAATCAAAACCGTGACCCTGATAAGGATTAAGAGGGTATGATAATGGATGGGTGGATGGTTTGCAATTCAAGATGCTGACGGAGTGACCGCTGGGATGGCCAATCACATGTTAGCAAGAAGCCAATCGATGAGCTTGTGAGCAGTCTAAAGAGAAATAAGCTTCCGACCGAATGGCTGTTTTTTGCTAGGTCCTAATGCTCGACACGTCTCTTTTTAATATAGCAGAAAAATCAGCAGAGAACCAAAACGGTCTTTTTTTGCCAACCTCTTTTGGCAAGGAGGGGGCCCCCTGATCTCCGGGGCCCCAATCAGTTGCATGGTTTGTGTGTTGGTCAAATTCGCCACTGCTCGCCAGGTGTAATGTTGAAATGAGTGTACAGCTTTTTCCCCAGCCAACTCCATCCAATTCTGGTTTGTAGTTTACACCTGAAAACCTGATGACAGCAACAGGACAAACTGTCTACGAGGCAGAAATATTGAGAGGGTAACCCATCCCACATCATCTTCTGTTGGACACCAGAAAATGGTAAACCAACACATTCCGTCTCTGGGATAAATGCAGGTGTATGCACTCATCCTTTTCACTGAGTACTCAGTCTTACAGAAGTGGTCTTCATAAGTACATCTGGTAACACAAAACAGAGACGCTCACCATTTACGTACTGCAGTCACACGAGGGAGACTTGCTTTCCAGAGCTCATGGCTGGTTTTGCCCAGGCCCCATCTTTTTTTGGTGGGGAGGCAACACAAGACAACATAACGCTCTCTCTTAATTAGAGAGAACAGATGCTTGCCGAGTAAACACAGCTTGATATGCTCAACAATAAATTGCATCAGTCTGCTGAAGTTTGCAACAGTGATGAAAAGTTCTTAGTTGCACCATGAACAACCCTCAGGATTATGTAAGCGCAAAGCATGTAAAACACACACACCTTCATTGTGATCATGCCGTTACAGAACAATTAGTCCTGTAACATGAACAGGTATACTACATCAATGTATGTTTAATCATTAGCACCTGTTAAACCAAAACCAAAAAACGGTCCGACATGTATGACACAAATGTATTTTTACTGGTTTTCATAGTCTTGTCACCATATAATCAATTAACATTTCAAATTCATACAGTTAGTATATGAACATATTGTAATTAAAGCCGTCCTCTGTGCTTCAGAACTAAGTACTCTTAAAAGATGAAAAATGAGCAGAACTGGTTTCAGTCTACAGTAGTATTTCAAATAAAATTCCTATTATGGCAAACGCAATGATGCACTAATCAAACCCTGCTAATATACAGTCCTAAATATAAACCAGAAATATATGAGATTAAACACATCCATGATGATACATTCAGGATCGTCATTATTCAACAAAAAAGAAATTGTGGAAAATCATCCATCAGAACACATCGTCAACATTTTGAACAATGCAGTACAATATTCAAGAACAGGTTTTGTTTTTCTTACAGCCTCAGCTAAAGGACTTTCCTATGGTTTAATAACATGTTTGCTGAGATAAAAGTGATAGAAAAGTCTTGTCATTCAAAAATTAAGCTTGTGACATTGCGGGTAAAAACTGCTGCTGTGATAGGGCTGTGATGCTAGCTGTGGTAATGTGATGCCCACAGTGATGATAATTAGCGTCATCAACATAAGCCAGGGAAATCCCTTACCTTGCCCAACAACCAACAATAAACCATTCAGAACGGTGGGAATATCTAACTATATTCACGGCACACCGGCATAAGGAAGAACAGCAGACCATGATAAAATGATGCCCAGTACTGTAGTGATATCAAATGATGTTCATCATGGGGACCCTTGTAACAACAGAACACAGAACCTCCCCCTGTAATGACATTCGCCATTGTAAACTGTCAAACTGCACATGTAAGTTACTAAATACATACTATCACAGTCTTATGTGGTGACGTCTTAAGGATGCCTTCATTAGATTCTCTCATTATTTTTGAATCTGATGAAGACGATAAATCATCACTGATTGACAGCAGACCCACATATCATAAAGCAGACCGTTAGATTTAAGAACAAGTTGAAGCTGCGCCAACAAATTCAGATTTATAAGTGAACTAGGGGTGTCCCGATCCGATATTGATATCGGATACAGGTCCGATAACAGCCATAAAAACCATTATCGGACTTTATCGGCCAGCATAAAAAATCTCCGATAAAAGCGCTCCGATATAAGCAGTTCATTCCAGTAGTCCGCTTACTCCACTCCAGCGTTTATATCCAGCCGCGAATGGATCCAGCATGCAGACCCCACGTGATCACAACAACAGCGGGCTAACGTGAAAGTAGCCAAAAAGAGCAGCGATGTCGGCAGCGTGGCAGTATTTTTCGGTCAAATCTGAAAAAGACGTTACAGCCGAGCGCAAAATCTGTAACGATGTATCTTCGATTAGATACTGGAGGAGAGCAACACAGCAGGAGATCCTTCTGAGCAGATCACCCCAGGGGCAATCGTTGAAACGGAGAGCTACCTCTGTGAGGCTCCTATTGAGCTTTGGAACGTGATGTCATTATTTTGGGCGTTGGTTACAAACATGGTGGCTGATGGGATACGAGCGCCATTTTGAAGGGCCAAACATTAGTGCTGAAAAACCAAGCTAACCTGCTGCGTTATCGGATGTAATGTTCGCTCACACGACCGGCAAGATATAAAAAGATTGTTTTCCCGCTTAGAAACAGCGCGAAGGAGCTAATGTATCCGACTTAACAAAGAAGAGACGAATAGATTGGATATCTGCAGTGAGACGTCCCGATATAAACTTCGCAAGCATCCAGCAGAAATAAACCGACTGTTACAGGAAAACGGGGAGCTCAGGTCAGAACTGAATAAAAAAAAGTTGGACAAAGACTTTTTGAAGGATGACACAGAAAAGATCTGATATTACACAGGACTTCCTTATTTTGTAATTTTATTATCATTATTTAGCAATGTTAAACTTTTCCTGTCAGTAGCAAAAAACTCACAATTTCAAATGTTTTTTTTACATGTGAGTGTGAGGAGATGACACTTCTTGACAAGGTTGTGAATGTGTGCTGCAGTTTAGTGAACATGTGTCCAGTTTAGTGAACAAGTGTGGTTGTAAAACCTAATGAAAATTAAATCTGCACATGTAAATGAATGTTATAATGTTGTGATATTACATGCAAATTAAAAAAAAAGATTGGCTCTCATTCGTTTGTGTTGAAATACTTGTACTGTTGAGTAACAGTAAAATGACGAACAAAGATTCTTTACCACTTTGCCATGGGCATTTATAAAACTGAATACAACTTTCAAATACTTCATCTTCCTAAAAAAAAATCTGCATATCATGCTTGAACTGCAGAAACCAGAGACTGAGCCATAGTTAGTTAACTGACTAATTAAATAAGTTAAAAGAATTATGTGTTTATTTTGTTTACACTATTGTTTTAGTCAAGACTAAGAACAGAAAAAATGTGACCTTGCATTGTTGTTTTGCGCTTTAAAAGTATATTTTATTTTGCTGGATTTATTGAGGTTATTTTTCAGGGTCTTCTAATTTATTTATTTTAATTTTATTCAGTTGAATATTCTTGTTTAAGTTTATAATTGATGTTACCCTTTGGGTAATAATAAATGGGTCAGTTTTTCTCATACATGCTGTTGTTGAATATTGTTTTCTGTTTGAAAAACATCACTCGTTCAAGACTTTTTATTTACAGTACAAAATAAGTAATAAAAGTGTATAATTTGTGTTGATATCGTTATCGGACGATATCGGTATCGGCCATTCCTCAAGGTTGCCATATCGGTATCGTATCGGAAGTGAAAAAGCTGTATCGGGACACCCCTAAAGTGAACAGTATCTTTTAAAATGTGCTCATATAAAAAAAAAATTTTTCAATCCGTGCTGCAAATATATTGTTTTGCTGTAATAACCTGAAATATTTTAATAGCATGGTTTTCATTCCACTTTAAAACACATTTTAAGGACTAGGTTACAATTAGCATTGCATTATCACTATGCGATCCATTCTTTTAGCCAATAATATAAAGATTGTCAATACCTCAATTTTCTGTGATTTGATACAAATCAGTCAGATACTGGAATCTGCAGCCGAATAAAATTTCAAACATTCAAATACATTTCTATGTAAACATTTTATTACATAATTATCGCTTTATTAAATGTCAAAAACCAGTCTTCAGCAGTCAACAACTGTACACAAGAGTGTACAGAGAGGAGTCGTGTGGCTGATGTTGGATCAGGTGTGAAGATAAACGCACATCAAAGTTAATGCATCATATCAATGCACTGGCTCATGTGGTATTTGATCTATGCAGAGATCCAGCTCAGTGGTACCCAGGGTTCTTATCAATAACAAAAATGAAAATGTAATTAAAACGAGAATGAGAACTTCCAAAGAAAACTAAAACTACCTAAAAAAAAACTACTGCACACCTGAAATACAGCATTGCATTAGAATATCAGAATATTGTTAAAAGTTAGCTGTTGTTCATAATTTCATTTTTCAACAAAACAGCAAAATAAAACTTGAGTTTGAGTCAATTCAAATTGTATCAAATTAAAACAAAAAAGGCTTAAAATTTGTAAAATAATGTGCAAAGAATATAAAATGTGAGGGTGAGTCAAAAATTATCCGCACTTTAGTTATTCTACTTCTCTTAATTATATCTTCTCTTGGCGTCAAGGTCTTATCAATGTTTTCTGTAGTAGGTCGATGTCTCCATAATAACTTCAGGTTTGAATGTGTTAAATGTTGATTTATGTGAATGTGTTCATTTATGACTGCAGTGCAACAAAAATGGCTGCCTCACTTATAATTTACATGAACAGAAACATGCAGTGATTCATTGCAGATGTGTGTGAACGTATGTAAAGAAAATTTGGAGCGAAACTCTAAGGAAGGTCAGTGTTACTTAAAAAGAATCAGTACTGGGGACGAAACTTGGATTCATCACGACGAGTCTGAGAGTAAACAGCAGAGGACTGAATGGAAACATCCTCAAACACTGACCAAGAAAAAGTTCAAAAGTCAACCATCATCTGGAAAATTTATGCTGACAGTTTTCCTGAAAGAAGCAATAAGAGGATGGAGATTCACATCTGATGAAGACAGCGGTACATTCATGACTCACAGCTCAGCCAAAAACATTTTTAATGATGGAATATGAAAGCTTATTGATTGATGGACTAAGTGTATTGAAAATATGTTAAAAAATTATGTCCAAAAAAAATTTATTTGTATTTTCTGAAAACTGAATGGAAAAAATTCTACAGCCAGGTCAAAGTGTGGATATTTTTTGACTCTTCCACATTCCACCAATTAGGGTTTTTTTTAGATGTTTTACAAGGGTAGAATTACAGATTTTTTTAGCAATGTTGAGCACTGCTAATGCTAAAAAGAATCAAGCTATCTGCAATGTAGCTCGCTCTCTGACTGGCGAACAAACACAGCAAACACAGCTTGGATCTTTCCGTGACTTGGTAACAAGCAGTACATGAACAGCGATATCTGAACATCACAGCCATGAAGACGTGCATCATGCATTAAGTCTTGTCAATAACTGCTTTGAAGTTGTTTGCTACGTAGCTTGACTTATTGATCTGTCTTGCATTGCATTCCACCGTCTACATCACAGATACAATGTATCTTATTCTGAAGGTTGAAGATAACAGTGAGTGTTGCTAAAAAATAAATAAATAAATAAAATAAACACTTTTTTTCTTCTTTTTTGTAACTTTCCCTTCAAACTACTGATGTGTTTGACACTTTTATATCAATTGGCCTTTAAATAGTTTTTAAACAGCTGCCATTACATGTACATTAATTCTAACCAAAAATTAGGAAAGTTCAGATTTCATGTTAAAGGATATGTCCAGTATTATGAAGCCAATTCCCTTTTTAATCTACTGATTGTCCCATTCAACTCTGAAAAAACGGCATGGTAGATTAATTTATTGCAACAGCATTTTTTCCTTTCTGGAAAAGGAAGTGAAACAGGCAAGCTTGCACATTCAAACAGTAGTGTAAACTTGACCAATTATTCTTGTTTCAAAACAATAACACTCCCAATTTAGCAACACATGTTCCATGAAGCTGAGCAGTTTTTCACAACGTGAAATTCCATTTCGTAATGGAACACTGAATGTATCTTGCCACTGTCCTGGTATGTGAGATGTACAATCACAAGACACTGAAGTTCCCTTTTCACAGGGAAAATAAAATAAAACCGCATACAGCTCTATGGTATATCAGTATACGGCTAGATCAATTACTGGGGACAACCTTGTTCCCTGTAATCAATAAACCTGAAGGATGATCTGCTCGCGTCTCAAAAAGGAACAGGGTTAAAAAAGAACTGTGAATTTACACTGTGGTGCAGACTGTTCCTATAAAAAGACTTGTGGCTTCTCTAATTGCTCAGTACAGACCCAAGTCTGGGACAAGCAGCAGCAGTCTAAACCTCTTAAATGTCTTTATACAGTGAACGTATGAACTAAATATATGTATTGTTGTCAACGTCCTTCACATGCAATAGAATAAATTAACAAAATGTAAAAAAATTAAAATGAAGACGTAAGATGTCAACACAAGGAGGGCTTTGTGAGTGCTTAATTATAAACAAACTGCCAGGACATGAGGAAAACAAACCCTGCAATTCATCCCCGCACACCCTCCACAACTCTGGCCTTGTACTGAGATGATGTGTTTGGTTCTGTAAAGCCAGCAGTTCACAAACAGGACATAGAAAACAGTTCTGAAGAACACGTATTCATGCACTGATTCAGCACAACAAATCAAATTGCAACCAGTACGACCCGCCGAAATGGCAGAAAAACTGAAAGGGTCCAGTTCTAAGGACCAACGATGCTCATACATCACGCAGCTGCAGCTCACAACTGACCTTTAGAGCCATTACAATGTCATAAACGATAGAAATGACGTCATAAAAGCATTTGCATGGTCGTTGTTGCACTCCAAATGAAGTGCTTTAAGCAAGAGTGCCCATAATTATGACCCAATGATACAAGAAGACATGTTCACTGGAGTTGCTTTAGGCTGCTGAGAGTCATCATCACAGCAATGCTGATTGTGTGTAATCGCGAGCCCTTTTTACACCTCCAAGGCATTTCTAAGTTGCGCGAGGTGACAAGACGTGAAACCAACGTTGAGAGAGATGTGACCCTCTTGTTTGGAATCCATTTCAGATTGCAACAAATTGCAGGGTTTCCCCCTTGCAGCCCATGAAGGAGAGGAGCATGCCCCCCCCCTTCCCCTCCCTCCGCACATTGTGACGTCACAGGCTTACCTTATGAATAAAGCTCAGCCTCCTTATTCACTAGGCGAGCATGAGGTGAAAAATCTGGCTTTGTCCTGCTGTTTGTGGGGCTCATCACAGACTACCAAGCTATGGTGGTGATGTTATCACTAGTCCCATATTCACACTACAGCTAATAAAGCCTTCGGTTCACGTTACAGCGCGTTGTAGGAAGGCTTGGGTGGACACATTTAGGAAAGATCTGCAATAATGTGGAAGCAGAGGGCTTCACTTGTACTTCCGCATCAACAGTATGTTCAGGTTAAAATGAGAAGAACAACACAAGCATGTACTATTAAACGTCTAAGGGCTTTGTTTTTGGAAAAACTACAGAAAATAAAACTAGCACACCTGTGGAAATGAAAGAGAAAGAACATACCAGGTTTTTTCTGTGGGTGGTGTTCAGGGAGAAGACATTAAGAAGCCGCAGAGAAACGTGCAAACTCCCGGGGACCTTCCCTCCACCTCCTGCTGCTGTTTTTACAGCATGAAAAAGTACCTCAGAGCTTAGAAATCCACAGAAAAAACAGCTTCTTCAGGCGGAACGTCCCCTCCGTCGGTGGTGTGAGGGGGCTATACACGTCGTTTAGTTCTCTCTCTTCAAAAAAAGCAACAATTTCCTCACAGAACGAGCAAATGTCGCGAGCAGTCCCTCCTCACTTGACCGCTGACAGAATGGCGCTCAGTTAAGTTCGCTCTGCAGTGAGGGAAAGTTCAGCCTCATAAGCGTTAAAGGGAGAAGCTCTTATATAACAGCAGCGCAGCCCAGAAGAAATAAGAAAGAAGTCGCGTCTGTACCAAAACAAATCCAGCCTTTTCGTCTTTTCTTTCCTCCCTTTTTTCCCTCCACACAGATGGGAGCTCCGTGTCGGTTCGAAGGTGTGAGTGTTTGTTCTTGGTGTTGTTTTTTTTCTGGTGGGTGGGCTCCTTCTCTTTTCTCCTCCCTCACGGAAAAGTAGTGCGGGAAGGAGAAAACGCACGCCACGCCAGGCGAAGGGGAAAAAAGAAAAAGGACGCCGCTCCGTGCCTGGAAATCGAAAGAGCGAAGATGACAGCGCGAGCGAGGGCTGGTGGGAGTTTACCGCGGAGAGGGCGGGGCTTCGCTCCGGCTTTGGGGGCCTTTGTGGAGCTCCGTTGGGAGGGTGCTGGTCAAAACCTGTGTACTGATCAGGATCTGGGGTATGGGGCTCGGTGGCTGTGCTCTAAATTAGGACCCCCCGCCCAGCTCTCGCTGTAGGTGGATCATAAATATTTGGGATGGGCCAATGAGCCAATATTTAGGTTATTAATATCAGAATATTAGAAAATGGCAAATTTTAATATTTAGATTTGGTTTCTAAGAATGTAAAAGTTATTTCAAAAAGCTAAACTTTCAAAGTGACATATTTAAAGTATTTTCAGTTTTGCTGTTGATACCGTCTGAATAGTGATAAATAAATATCGTAATAAACTATAACCATGCTGATCAACAGTAAAAAAATGTCACTTTACATGTAATAACTGTCAAATATATTATATATTTTTTAAATTAAATTATGACCACAAATTCTCATTTTGTAAGGTGGCTTGGTGGTTAGCACATTCACTTCTCACCACTGAGGTCTTGGGTTCAAGCCCCATCCAGGTGAAGCTTTCATGTTTTTCCCAAATTTGTGTGTGTGTGCTCAGTGATGGACTGACACCCTAGGTTCAGAATAGTGAATGTCCTCAGTGGCAGCTGAAAATGTTCTAGGGCGGGGCTGTTTGAGCCATATTCAGTCACTTTCCGCAACCATCCCAATATTATTTAAACACAAATTGCAGGATACCAGTGCTGTGTGAAAAAGTCAGTAACTATTTAATTGGCATTAAAAAATCAGCAGACTATAGTTAATGAAAATTGTCATTAGTTACATGCAAATGTGAAAATATTAAAAGTACCAGGTTACCAACTGAGTCTGGTTCAGAAACATACTATAAAATGTACATAAACACTATTAAGAGTAAAAATTTGACATTTCTAGAGTCATGTATTACATGTTAATAATGTCAGATGTTCCTAAAACCACTGACTTATGTTGCTATGCGCTTATCTTGTGTCAGCAAGTCAGAGATTGGCTGCGAATTTAAGAACGTTGAATGGCTACATTACTGTTAAAATGTGTGCATGTTTAGCACATACATACGTAAAATACTTAGGTATTAATTATTTTAAAAATGTTTATTTTCAAAATGAAAATAAAAAACTATTTCCATCGTGGAGGGCTGTGCATTACCACCCTCTATTGGCCAGCCTCCACTTCTGATGCTTATAAAAGCCTTCTTGAGCAAATCTAATACATAGACACAGCTGATTCAGTTTTATAAAAAGATATCAGGTTTACTGCCTACTGTTTAAATAGCCAAATACACAAGGACAACCCTGGTTAAATGTTTTATTGATTTCTTTTAATGAAAAACAAGTTAAAACATCATGTACAAAGAAAACACGTCTGCACATTTTATTGTACAGTCATACTTGCTGATTATTTATTGAAAATAATATCATGGAAAATATGACACCAAACTTATGGCACATATTATAGAGTGTGTTTTATTTTTTCAATAAAAATCCACTTAAAACTCCTTTTGGTTTTTTAGAATTGTCCATTTGAATATACATGCCCAAATTTTATTGTTTTAATACAGCACCTACATGAAATAAATGCTGTTGGCCTTTAGGTAAAATAACCCTTCAAATTAGTAGACTATGCTTTCTGATTTGTAATATAACACTTAATAATAATATAACACATGCTTACAATTTGCTAATAAAACAAAAACGTAGGTGCTTTCCCCCAGAAATCATATTTTCAGGCTGCACAGCACCAAAGGGACTTTATGTAGGTTTATCTCGCAAACAAATTTCTGTTATCGGAGGTCACCCTTCTGCAGGACATAAACAGAGTGCTCAGCTCTATTTGTTTTGGACTGTAGCAATCAAGAAAGGATTGCTATCAAAAATCAACACTTAATATTTTTTTTCAATATTTTAAAATGATTATTAATAAAATGTGTATTGCACATTAAAAGCAAAATCTTTAATTGGCAGTAGAAATTAACAACTTTAACAGAAAGTAGAGGGTTTCTACTTTCATATTACACTTTTCTTTTGTATGTATCTTAGAAAATAAGAAGGCAATGGATCTCTGAATGTAAGGACTGTATAGAAGCTGGACACACTGGTGGGTTTTAGAGGTAACATACAGCAAATAAATAGAATTTGTTCCCTGTAAGCAATGTGTTAACGTACTTAGTGACTTGACTAAAAATAAAGAAATTTTGACGAGGGATGTCCAAGCATTTGCATGCAACTGTAGATGTTTCCTTGTGAAGATCACTTGACAAAAAGTCATGTTAATTGGAAGTAGGGATACTTCAAACTTCAATCTACCCAACCCTATCATAAGGGAATCTGAGTTATGAGAGCAACAGGAGGGTGGCTCATCAGACTGATGTGCAAATGGGCACTATGGGATTCACGCTGCATTAAACAAAGTAGAATTAGAAAGACTAGGCGCATCCTGCTCTAGTTTATCTTGTTCAGACAGCCCCCATTCAGACGACACCATAATTCTGATAAAAGTAGACTAAATCTGATGCATGAAACGATAAGTGGGCCACGCCTCCTCATTGCAGAGCTTTTATCTGTTGCTGCTCTTAATGGTGAACAAAACAAAAGTAAAGCTGTATCCAAAAGAGTATACAATCATTGTAATAGGACAACATCAGTGCTTTAGCCTTCAAACACACCTATCAAGACTTATTTCCTGATTAATCAAGAGTTTTATTGAGACTCTTCAACTATGGAGAGCCTACCAGGATTATTGGCAGCCTTGCTAACCAACAAATAACTATGAAAACACTCTCAAGTCTAGACATCACTAGTCAAATGATGAATTCTAATTGAAAATAAGTTATACAATTGCACATTCTTGCACATTTTAATGCACAAATAGTGTTTATTTGCTGACTTTGGAAAATAAAAAGCATAAAATGACCTTTACAAAATGAATGGCTCATTAAATTATATTACTTTCCATAATGTATTAAATTCAGCAAATATTTCAACAAAACACTGCACATCCCAGGTTATCCCCACTAAGATAATCCTACATTCAAATGAATAATATGTAATAATCTCTCCGAATCACATGCAGATCTACAGAATATAAGGTTATACCTGGTTGTGAGACTAGTATGTGCATTCTGGTAAGATTTAAACCACACACTTTTACACTTGGTAGTTGAAAGCATCTCTGACTGGTCATGTTGACATCTGATGGCTAATTATGCCAATCAGTTCAAAAAGCACACAATTTTTGGACAGTAGACTCAGAGAATGTTTGTTAAATAAAGGCAGACAACTGTTTAGTCATTTACTCATTCTTTGAAAGCTGGTGACTGAGAGCTGTTTTGATATTTCTGTGAATCTGAATCTATATCTGTAGGTTGTTTGTAGTGCAACTGGCTAATGAGGGACCAACTGTGTATGTTCTCCATGATTAGCTTCCTCGTGGTATTGTGTAAGGTTTTGGCAGTATTAGGTGGGGTTTTGGCTGTGTTAGGCAGGTTTTGGTTGTACTGTTTGGGGTTTTGGCCGTATTGGGTGGGATTTAGACTATATTGGGAAGGGTTTTGGTTGTACTTGTTGGAGTTGTGGTTGTGTTGGACAATTTGGGCTGTTTTGAGCATAATTTTGGCTCTATTAGAAGGAGTTTTGGTTGTATTGGGCAGGGTTTTGGTTGTATTGGGCAATGTTAGGCTGCATTGGGAAAGATTTAAGTTGTATTGGGCAGGGTTTTGGTTACGCTGGGCATGGTGTAGGCTATATTGGTCATGATTTTGGCTGTATTGGGCAGGGTTTTGGTTGTGCTGATCACAGCTTAAACTGTATTGTCCATGGTTTTGGCTGTATTGGGCAGGGTTTTGGTTGTGCTGGGCAATGTTAGGCTGTATTGGGAAAGATTTAAGTTGTATTGGGCAGGGTTTTGGTTGTGCTGGGCACGGTTTAGGCTATATTGGTCAAGATTTTGGCTGTACTGGGCAGGGTTTTGGTTGTGCTGATCACGGCTTAAACTGTATTGTCCATGGTTTTGGCTGTATTGGGCAGGGTTTTGGTTGTGCTGGACATGGTGTAGGCTATATTGGTCATGATTTTGGTTGTACTGGGCAGGGTTTTGGATGTATTTGTTGGAGTTGTGGTTGTGTTGGACAGTTTGTGCTGTATTGAGCATCATTTTAGCTGTATTGGAAAGAGTTTTGGTTGTATTGGGCAATGTTAGGCTGTATTGGAAAAGGTTTAAGCTGTATTGGGCAGGGTTTTGGTTTTGCTGGGCATGGTGTAGGCTATATTGGTCATGATTTTGGCTGTATTGGGCATGGTTTAGGCTATATTGGTCATGATTTTGGCTGTATTGGGCAGGGTTTTGGTTTTATTTGTTGGAGTTGTGGTTAGGTTGGACAGTTTTGGCTGTACTGAGCAGAATTTTGGCTCTATTGGGAAGAGTTTTGGTTGTATTGGGCAGGGTTTTGGTTGTATTTGGCAATGTTAGGCTGTATTGGGAGGTTTTGGTTGCGCTGGGCATGATGTAGGCTATATTGGTCATGATTTTGGCTGTATTGAGCAGGGTTTTGGTTTTATTTGTTGGAGTTGTTGTTATGTTGGACAGTTTTGGCTGTACTGAGCAGAATTTTGGCTCTATTGGGAAGAGTTTTGGTTGTATTGGGCAGGGTTTTGGTTGTATTTGGCAATGTTAGGCTGTATTGGGAGGTTTTGTTTGCGCTGGGCATGATGTAGGCTATATTGGTCATGATATTGGCTGTATTGGGCAGGGTTTTGGCTATATTGGGCCAGGGTTTTGGTTGTGCTGGGCACGGTTTAGGCTATATTGGTCAGGTTTTGGCTATATTGGGCAGGGTTAAGGCTGTATTGAACGAACGTTTGGTTGTACTGGGTGTTGTTTTACACTAGTATAACATCTGAAAAGAAGGAATCTTTGACCACCCCCTAAAGTGGTTTTAATGAATCTGTTTTTACACTTGCATTTTTGTGTGCATAATATATGCCTGGATATAATCCTGATATTTAAGACACATGAAATGATCAGGTGAACAGGAGGTTTACATGTAGACCTATAGAGTTATAATGTGACACATAATGAATCACTTCACAATAATGAATAACTTTCGGGGAATTCATTCAGCAATGGTGACAGTACTGCTCAAGGTTGGAATACTCTAGTGGTGGTCATACATTTAAGGAGATTGGTCACTGTCTCTCTCAGCTTAGGAGTGTCACATGTGCAATAGGTCTTCTATGTAACATAAATCTTTGTCTTCTGTTAAAGTACGAAAGGTTGAGGCAAGGAGAAAGAACAGTGTGTCTTCTTAGCTAATGGCAACACTCTCCAAGCTACTGCCTGCTAGTGCTGCCACAACACTACTTGTATCAAATGTAAATATGCCATTTCATTTTCCGATCCCTGTCTGATAGGAGACCTGTAGGTGACTAAGAATACATTCTACTCTGTCCTATGGGACAGGTTTCAAACATTATAAAGAAAGGCATTTTAATCTCTTGTGAGATTTCATGGGATCTTAATTTTAAACTCACTCTATTTATACAATCAATAGACTAAGTCAAACTAAATAAAATAAAAAAATAATCCAGTGAATAGAAGCATCTATTTTCAGCCAATAGACAATAAACAAAGTCTTGAAATCCTAGGCTGCCTCCACACTAAGCCTCAGACTCAGACTGCGTGTGCAGATCAGATGACACCTTGATAAACTCTTCATTGTGCCAGCATTTCAGAAGGCACACCCCATGGAATACAACATTTTCAAACTCACAAATTTCCATACCTTCCAGGTATGAAAGCTGCTTACAGTTCACAATGCAGCCTCAACACTGCTTCAATGAGGATGCTCAGTTATATCCAGCAGTCTCATGTAGCACTGGTCCAGTGAGTCTGGGGGAAAAGTCCTCTTTAGGCAGCCTTCAGAGTAATTGGTAACATTTGACAAGATGATTCAAAAAGGTATCATCTAGTGAACAATGAAGCTGAAATAACAAAGATATTTTTTATAAAAAGCTTTGATGTCATTTTTTAATCTCTTAGTATTTAGGACATTGTTCTGCTTACTACAGGTCAATTTTACACTATGACTATGAGAGTGATTAGGTTTGTGGGCTTATCATCTGGACTGGATACCTGTTTTATGCCCATTCATTGTCTGTCATGTGATCTGTAATACCACTACAACTGACTACAATTTAATACATTGTTCTGTATGTATATATATATATATATATATATATCATTTTTTACATCCTTTGAACAAAGCAAACCATTTCATGAATGGACCAGTTGAAATGCTGCTTATAGTCTTTTGAATAAAATTGTTTTTTTTTTTATATATGAATTTTTGCTAATATTTATCCCCTTCACAATGCAGTAGTAGTAGCCAGTTAGCCCATCTCATCCATTAGGACTCTCCCCATCACACTGCAATGTACCTGACTCTAAGAGGGTGAAGACAAGCACACGACTCCTCTGTTGCGTGTTATGCCATCCACTGCCTCTTTTCAAACTACCGCTGATACATCGTCACTGGGGAGCCAACGCGCTCGGAGGAAAGCGCAGGATTCCCAGCTCCGAATGGACCAATCACTAGATGCCTGAGCCAGCGGACATTGCAATGTGTGAGTGATAGGGAGAGAGAGAGAGTCATCTACCTAGGCTTAGTTGAATAGTGTAATGTCCTGCCCTGCGCCCTGTGAGGGGGTAGGGGACTTACCGCGACCCTGATAAGGATTAAGCAGGTGTGATAATGAATGAATGAATGAGTTGTTCACGTTTGTGTTTTTCTCCCTCCTCCTTCATAGAAAATGTATTGAATAAACAACTGTGTGCATGTCTGTGAAGCCTCACTGTTGGAACTCATGCAGATTGAAGCATGCCATTGTGCAACAATGTCATCTTGATGGCAGCATAAATCTCCCCAAAATGTCAATATAAACTTCTACATTTATGGTACCTTCACATACATGAAGCTCATCCATGCCATGGGCAGTGATGCACCCCCATGCCATCACAGATGCAGTTTTTTTTTTTTTTATTTATTTATTTATTTTACATTTTTTGTTGGTAATAGTCACGTAGAATCTGATGTCCATTTTTTCTAAAAACAAGCTGAAAAGAGATTATATTACTATAAAGAAATATAAAGATTTTTTGAATCCCGGTCATGCTGTTAGCCATCAACAGTCGGGCCCACAGAGAGCAAAAATTGGCAGTGCTCTCTCTGGGCAGGACAGGGCACCAGTCCATTGCTGGGTGAACACACACACACACGCACGCACACACATACATACACATACATGCACACACATGGACAATTTAGAGTAGCCAATTCACCTGACCTCCATGTTTTTGGACTGTGGGAGGCAGTGTTAATTTCGTTAACGATAATTATGACGAAAAATATTCGTTGACGACCATTTTTTCATGAAACGAAAACTATGACTAAAAGTATTAGACTTTTCGTCGACGAATAAAAACGAAACGAAAATGTCACAGAATGACTAAAATAATGTTTTTGTCCA